>JAHWFP010010436.1:38742-69364 GCA_023313725.1 Lithobius niger | reverse complement strand
TTTGATAGGGACGGGTCGGTAACCAAAACCTAATTTTCGGTTATTACTGAAAACCAAAACTGATTCGGATTTTGTGTCGGTTTTCTTACGGTGTTCGGAAAATCAAAAATTGATTTGTTGTTTTAAATTTTAAATAATTTATCATTCTACGTATAAATGGCAGCAAAGTTCCTAGTCATACAAAAGAAAATATTAGAGGAAAATGGTGCCACAGCCAGGCCCATAGTCAATGACGCTGCTGAAAGTGATAGCAGAAGCGAATTGAAAACTTACCAAAAAAAAAATAGAAAAATCGGGTGGGAGGGGAGGGTGGCAAACACCGATACCGGAACCAAACCGCCGTTTTATAGGCATACAAAACCGAAACCAGGAGCGCATTATATACACGTCCTTTATACACGTCTTATATTTATGCTATCCCTGCCGAAACTAAAGTCAAAAAATGAGTTAGGTGGTACCAAATACCGCGCATTGTTAAAATATCCATATTGTTTTAATATGAAAAAAGAAAAGAAAATTATAACAATAGTTCATTTAGTTCTTTTGTTGTAGGGCTCAAAACAGTGCAACAATCAGTTAAATGTTAACAATGGTAAAATTGGAGTTCTAAACAATGCACAAAAGTGGTGCCAAATTTCCATACTTTGATGCTACAACCAGCATTTGTTTATCTTTGCATTTCTACTTGGATGGCATATTAACTACAAATTTTAGAGAAGATGGTTTTGTTTTTATCAAATATGTTGTAAAACATGCATTATCCTAAATCGGGGTTGGGGAGGGAGGAGAGAAAGAGATTTTTAAAAAATGTTACATTAATACTTTCAACCAAACACATTTTTCAATAAAATTTGCTATTATTTAAAACTTAGGTGTTGACACCACAGCACTAAAATACCAGATCTCAGTGAAAACAACGCTCGTCATATTACTGTGAAAGTTCGTCATATTACTGTGAAAGTTCGTCAAATTAGAGTCACAATACCGAGAATTATGGAGAATATTACCGCTAAACTTCACAAAGTGTCTTCGTTGTGAAGTTTAGCGGTAATATTCTCCATAATTCTCGGAATTGTGACTCTAATACCAGATCTGCCTCATTCGTTAAGTACCGGAGAAAACAGAGTACTGGGGTAGTAAGCTTGGTACCGGCACCGGTTAAAAATTTTCTGGTACCGCCCAACATTAAAACCGACCCATCCCTACCACTTGATAGCATTATTATAAAATGCGGTAGTAAATTATAAAGCAGAAAATCTGAAAAATTAAGTGGCAAAATATTGATGCTTACAGAGTCTAGGTCATGAAGCCTGACATAAGTGAAACAAAGTTAGGCCAAGTTAAACATTTGCTTTATGGGGTTTCCCTAAATTATGGCAGGTCATTTTTACATTGATTTCAATCCCACCAGAATTTATACTTCAAAATCAAGAATTTATACTGTTCAAACCATACATATTCTTGCCAAATTAATATTTTTGCATAATTTTACGCCGATAAAAGTTCATAAGTGGTTCTCTAGAGCACCACTTTTATGCATGCATTTTTATTCCACGTATTTTGCCAAAAAAATCCGATCACGCATGCATATTGTGCTCCACAACAAAATGTAAACTACTAAACAAGCCAAAGTATTTCTGTCGAAAATTTGCAAGGTATTGGTGATAACTTCGTTTTGAGTGTGTGAAATTAATTTTGAACAGTGTACGAGTGGTAATGATGAGTTTCAGAGTAATTCCAGTAACGGTTTTTAAAGTTTCTTTCTTTGATAAAAAAAAAAAAAAAAAAAGCAATCGCTGGCATCTGAAAAGTCTTGAATAAAAAGCAAAGAAAAAAGAAACACTGTGTGCCCGCTTTAATACTCCTGTGAACTACTTAATTTTTAGCGTCCTTTGGCACACCAATACAACGTTATAGTCCTCTCGAAAAGTGCTATTTAAATAATACCAATTTCAAATGTCCAGCTCAAACTTCAGGAAACATCTAGCATATACTAACAAATCCCATTTTTAAAAAAAGTTGATATAAATTGCACAAGAATAGCATTTTAAAAAAAATTTTCTAACACACTCGACGCGAGTGATTTTTTTAAATTTAGCTTTATAGCAGTCCTTAAAGCCATTAAAAAAAGAAAAGTTGGTTCTCAGGCCCTCCCGCACTGTTTTTTGACGGGAAATAAAAAGAAACAAAGCGGCAAAAATAGCAGTTATAGATCAAAAATGGTTCTTAGTGAACAATAAAAATATGAACATACCATTCTTGTTGTTAAATAATTTTACGGACACATGGTAAGTAGAATTACAAGACAGTGGTCTTTATTTTACACAAAATATAAAATAATCCCCCAAAATGTAAGGAAAAATTGAGCCGAATAACAATAAAATAAAATTCCGCCCGCCCGCACAGATTTCTTAAGAAAAAGGCCCGAGAACCAATTTTCTTTTTTTAAGTGCCTAATAATGGAATTTTTTTTGTCACCCTCGTAGGTATATGACAATTAATTCCAAGCTAGGTCATCAAGTCCCACTTAATGCTGCCAACGGAAGCACCTGACAACAGTAGCAAATAGGTTTATCAAGGGTTAAGGCAGCAAAAGTTAAGACCAACCTTGTTAAACAATTATGTCCGAAGTTTACTTAATGGCAACCTTTATTAATAATTACATGATGAAGAATAAGAACACTGCAGTCACCCAAAAAAATGTTCAATATTTCATTGACCGGCTGGTCAACTTCTTCAGGATGTAAAAAAATATTTAAATAAAAATATCCACGATTAAAAAGCTGATGAATGGGCAGCAGTGGTCCAACTCCTAGCTGATCGTCACTCGTCACCTCACACCAATAGGTTTTACTTATTGGAATATTTTTACATCCGAGTTGACAAATCAGTTATCAAAATATTGATGAACATTCCACCATATGGATGAGTGCAATATACTAAAGACCACCATGAACAGTGTTGTGTGTGTTTACTGATATTTAACATTATTTGTCAGAATACTTGTATATTCAGTGCATCCCCATCATTCACACCTTACATATTTGAGAGACACTAAACAACAGCACAATGATATCAAATATTTTAGCACCCAGGCACTAAGTTGCTTCGTTTGAAAATAATGTAAAAATTATTTCAAGATAGCAGAAAGCTCACTAATTGATTAAACTTATGGCTGTTTATCAACAACTTGAAGTAATGAATAAATGTACACAAAAACATCAATAGTTTGCATAAAAAAACTTCAATCACTTTATGAAATTATAAACTCCTAATTAAATATTAACTGTATGATTTTTAAAATAACAAATACTTCAGACACTTTAGAAAGGACTTCCACGTCGAGCTCTGTTTCTACTCATTCCATGTGCCCCCATTGGTCTATGGCTGCGAGGCCCCGGCAATGTTCCACGAAATGGTGTACCACGTATTGCTGTTCCTCTGGATGTCCCACCGTGGGGTGAAATTCTTCGGGATGGCATTCCTCTGTGGGGTTGTGATCTTCCATGTGGTGGTGCCCCAACAGGTGATTGTGACGGCCTATGAGGTGAGCCACGCATCGTTTCTTGCGATGGCGTTATTCGGATGCGCCGTCCTCTTCCATGATACTGCGTTCCAGAGGGTCTACCATCTTGAGCTCCAGGGTCACTCCAAATGATAGGGGTTGGGCGACGTTGTGTTGCTGGTGATGATGTGGTTCCAGATTCTGATTCATTGGTGGACTGTTCAGATGAGGTCAGCTTATCCTTTCTCTCTTCGTCGTCCTCAGGATCATCAAGACCTGCAGAACGATCCTCGTCTTTGGTCTCTGACTGCACTTCACGTGGAATCCCTTCTACAGTAGTTGCAGCTGATAAAAGTTCATGACCATCACCATCAGCACCTGGGGTATCAATTTCAGGCAGTTCTTCTATTAAAGGAACTGGCATTGTTTCACGGGAAGAGCTATCTTCTGTTAATTCTTGGATTATTGGAGCATCATCGTTTTCATCTGTAACCTTTATTGCAGGAATGTCTTGAGGACGCTTTAACTCTGGGACTGTCACAGGAGACGGAGAATGTGTTGGAACTTGTGGTGGGAGCTCACTAGATGTTTCGCCTGCCAATATTTCGACAGGTGGTGACACCTGTAAAGGAGTTGTTGGGACACTTCTTCCACTGCTCTCGTCGAACTGAGATAAGTCCATCCGCGTGTCATCTACACCACCTTGTGATGCAAGATGGGATATGCCTGGTTGTGAGGTAGGGACAACCATCTCAGGAGCACCTCCAAATACAAATCGTGCTTGAGAAATGTGCGGAGAACTGACTGCTTCAGCAAAACCATCATTGCGTCGAGGAACAAATAATGTAGGTGTGCTAGGAACAATGCTGTCATCCCCATCATCAAAATTCCCTCCAGCACCTAACTGCATATAAGGAGTTAGTTGTTGTCGTCCCAGCGACGGTAAACGTTCAGTACGAGCCGGATGGCGAGGAAGGAATTGAGGACGTGATCCTGTATCTGCACCAGTTGGGGCATTAATTACCATGATAGTAGTTTCCTGGGGCTCGGGTATGTCTGCAGCTGTTCGCGAATTACCATCATCTTGAGCTTCCATTTGATTATCTTCTTCGTCATCGTCATCTATAATTTCTACTACATCATCATCATCAGGGGGGTGTTCAGTCATTTCTTCAGGCATGTCATCAAACTGGTCATCATCCATAACTTCACCACTTTCTTCTTGTAAGTCTACATCCCTCATGTGTTCTTCCGTTCCACCATGTCCACTAGGACCAAAATCTCCTTCCATCCCATCTTCCTCTTCCTCATTATCGTCATCATCTTCTTCCTCCTCCTCCTCTTCATCATCATCCTGTTCTTCATTATCGTCCTCCGATTCATGAGCCGTTTGAATTCCCATGTCTTCAATCTGGTCATCATCACTCTCAACTACTATGACATCATCATCGTGGACAGGTGGGCTAAGCGGTAATTCTTGCACATGAATATGTTCTCGTCGTTTACCTCTGGAATCAGTCGCAGCTTTGTCAACATTTTGTGGTCCTGCTATAGACGCATCATTAATTACTTCAGACGACTGAACAGGAGGCTGTGGAGAGCCGGGTGACATACTACCACGAGAACGCTTATGCAAAGGCGAATTTTCTTCGTCAGGCACTTTGTTATCACTCTCTACTTGTTCATAGCTTCGTTTATGTTGCTGATGCAAGCTGGACTCACTAACTGGGGGAGTTTTGCTTGTAGAAGGCTCGGGAGACTTGGATTTTTCAACAGTTTCACCAGCTTCTGTGAGCGAAGCAATTTCAGCCCCGGACACTTCAACCATTGGGCTAACAGCCACCATTGGTGCAACAGCAGTAGCTGTACTTGATGGTGGACCAATATCATCCTCAACTTCAGGTTCTGATGTCAGAGTTATAGTTTCTTCAACTATTGTGACAGGAGCAACTGTGCACGTCGTTTGGTCTGTGGTTGTTGTTGGACTGACAGTTACTGTGACTGGTGTTAAGGCAGGAGTAGGGGCAACGGCAGCTTGAGGAACCACGACTGGAGGGCTGCTAATGGAGTCGTGCACATCTGTTGGCACGGAGGAACAGGATGTTGTTGGCTGAACAGCTACCATACGGGATTGAGGAATAGCCATTGGACGAATGCTTGCAGTTGGTGTTGTTCTTGAAAGTGTTCCAGTAGGTGTAGGTGTTACTATGTGTGGATGAGGATGGCGTAAGGCACCAGTTGGAGATGGTGTTGTCATAGGGCGAATGTTTGCAGTTCGAGACTCGCTGGAAGAGCTAGCGGCAAGGGTAGCTGCTGCCGTCACTTTCACAGCTTGCTGCTGCATTAACTGTTTTTGTTGCGCTTCCAGCTGTTTTTCTAATTGACACATTTTGGCAGTCATTTCATCTGCTTCTGATTGAAACTTCTCTTTTTCCAATGCTAAATTTTGAGCAGCTGAATCTTTGGCTTCGTGTGCTTCCTTAAGTTCTTTCTCTAAGCGTCCAATTTTTCCTTCTAACTGAGACTTAATAGTGTTCAAGCGTAAATTGCCCTCCTCGTGAGCCTGTTCAGTAGCAGTCACTTTACGCTTTATATCGTCAAGCTCTTTGCTCGAGTTATTGTTCTGAGCTGTTAGCTGGGTGATTTTTTGACGTGCTGACTGTAATACTTTCTTTGCACGTTCATCTTTGGCAGCAGCTTCTGCCTTGAGTTGCTCTTCATTTTTCTTTAGTGCAGTAATTTCCTCACTTGCTTTTCGAGCTTGCTCTGTCAACTGTTTTAACTGCTCCTCTGTCTCTCGCACTTTAGACTCCATTTCCTGGCGTGAGGCTTCTTGTGCTGTTGCCAATTCTGCAGCAGCCACTGCACTTTCTGTTATTTGAGATGTTGACTTACGTTTTAGCTCATCTTGCTTTTCCTTCAGTTCAAGAAACTGGCTTTTATAGCCGCGAGCTATTTTCTTCACTTGCAGTGTAGTTTTATTGGCTTCAGACAATTGTGCATCTTTGGCGCCCAATTCTTCTGTCAAACGGTCCAATTCTTTTTCTTTTTTCTGAGCATTTGCCTTGGTGGTAGCTAGATCATTGTTCACTGATGTAAGCTGCAGGTTCACCTTTGAAATATCAGCCTTCAAATGTTGATTATCTTCGGTAATTTGTGCCAGTTGCTTACGCAAGTTATCACGCTCTTGTGTAGCTCTTTTCAGTTCTTCGGGGCTGCTGCGGCTATGCTGCTCTACCAATTGATTGGCTCGGGATTGCAACCGCTTCACTTCATTTCGCAAAACTTGGTTTTCAGCTTTCATTGCTTCACCCTGGGATATTGCTTCCCTACTTTTCTCTTGAAGTGGACAAATTTCTTTCTCGAGATGATTCAACTTAGCTTCCATTTCTCGACATTGGCGAAGAAGGGAATCTTTCTCTTCTCGAAGCATTTTGTTGCTATCAGTAAGCACATTCAGCATCTCTACTTTCCGCAACAAATCAGAATGCTGCACAGCTGTTGTCATAGCTACATTGGATTTTTGGGAATCGGCTTTTGTGCTCTTCTGCATGTCCTCCACCTGTTTTTCTAAGAATTCAATTTGTGTTTTAAGACGTAGGTTTTCACTGTTTGTAACCTCGCTGCGTGTAACAGCTATGTCTTTATCCCGTCTTAAATACCTTACCACTTCCAACAACTGCTCTGATGACTTGACTGCATCTTCACTTAGTGTCAAGTTAGAGGATTCTTGTGATCCACGATTCTGCAAGGCCATCATCTGAGAGCTCATCCTTTCCATTTGATCATGCAGATTGGCATTGTGAGCTTGCAATTGTTTTACTTGATCCGAAAATGTCTCCAGTTCTGATGCAAATGTTTTTTGTTGCTCTTCCCATGAAGCCTGACAGCTAGCTAAGGTCTGCTCAGCAACTCGAGTTGTTTCTTCTGCTGCCGACAGCTTACTATCATAACCTTCCAACTGAGCCTTAACCGTAGTGAGAGCTTGCACATCAGCAGCGTGCAACAATAGTTCCCGCTCGTATTTGTCTTGAGATTCGCGAGCCAATTCAGCTTGTTCTTGTCGATCTCTTCGAGCCTCCTCCGCCATTGTTTTCATATCTTCTGCAGTCTGAACAGCATTCTGCAACTCAAGCCGTAATGCTGATAGTTCTTTGTTTCCATCAGTATTACTACTTACCATTTCATTGGCTAGTCGGTGGTTTTCTTGAAGTAAGGCTTGCTTTTCTTTTTCCAATTCTAAAACAGCTTGTTCTAAACGTGTTTGCTGCTCAAGGTTTTCTTGCAGTCTCTTATCCATTGTTACTTTGAACTCCTTTGCAGTCTCTATTTCGGCTTTTAGCTGCAATTCGACTCCATTTGTAATCGCCTTGTATTGCTCCAGATGTTGTCGAGCTTGGTTCAGTTGGTCTTTAAGAGCTTTGGCTTCGCCTTGGGCGTCAGACAGTTGGATTTTTATATCTGCTGCACTGGGTTCTTTGTCAGATTTAACAGGACTTTTAACTACACTTTTGGCAACGACTCGAACTTCAGATGTGCGGGACAATCTGCTTTCAGCCGCAACCAACTTTGCTTGAGTTTGAGAGAGTTCCTGTTTCAAGGAATGAACTTGAGCATATGCGTCCACTAGCTCGTCTCTTCCTTGCTGCTGTTTCTTCGAGTCATTGTCCAGCTTGTTGCGCAAATCTGAAACTTCTTTCTCCCAAGCCTTAACCGAGCTCTTGTAATGGTCTATCTCTGAATCTAGCTTCCTTCGAAGATTGGCACATTCTTTTTCTTTTATTTCTAACTGATGGGTTAAGTGAATCTTTGTCTCAGATTCAGTACGTTCTAAAGAGTTCTGTATAGCTTGAAGATTTGTTAGCAGCATGCTCTGTTTATGCTGCTCCCTTTGGAGCACTTCTTTCTCTTCCAATAAACGACTTTCCACAGATTTAAGGAGATCTCGTTCAGAACGTAGATTCCGTGCCTCAATTTCAGCAACCGCCAATTTTTCCTGCACTAAAAGTAGCTCATCTCTTAGAGTAGTTAGACTTTTCTCTTGTGAGTGCATGTTGGCAGACTGCCGCTGGTTTTTTTCCATCAAGGCTGAAATTTCCCGTTTGTAGCCTTCCACATTAGTCTGAAGGATCTTGAAACGCTCATTGGAATGTTCTAACTGGGATGCAAGCTTCGCATTTTGTAACCTAAACTCTGAACTCTGGTCACGTAACTTATCAAGCTGTTCAGACGTGTCCTTATCATTAGCTTCTTTTTCAGTACGGTATTTATCAAATTCGGATTTTAACTCTTTGAGCGCCAGCCTAGACTCATTTAACAAACTTTCATCAATCATTTTCTGAGGGCTTGATACTGCTGCTGGAGTTGAAGTCAGTGGTTGTTCCATGGACGAGTTATTAGAAAGGAGTACTCTGTACATATCTTTTTGCCGTACAATTGAGTCAAGCATGTCGGCTTGTTTTGCACGTGTAATTCTTAATTCCTCTAATTCTTCTAAAGCCGTGTCAAGGGCTCTCTGGAGCTCCGCAATTCTGTTGTCAGTGATTTCTTTTTCTTGAGCTTCTTGCTTTTCACTCAGCTCACGAACTACAGTTATTAGTTGTTGGTTCTTTTCTTGCAAGTCTTCCATATTCCTAAACGTCACCAATCTTTGTGTAATGACATCAGCAGAGTTTGTTGTTACTTCGTGCTCACCAGATGACTCTACATAGTCACCTCGCAGTTGGTGGATTTCTTTCATTAAGTAACAAACCTGGTGATTCAAATCAGTATTTTGCTGCTTTAGACGACCAACTTCCCTTTCCGCACGTCCAAAACGACGGCACGCATCATCATGCTCTAGTTTCATCCGCTCATATTCCGTCATAGCATTATCTAGTTGTTGAGTTAGTTTTCCAATAGTTTCTAGTGCTTTTTCGTACTCTTCTCTTTGGCGTTGGAGTTGAGGAGCTTTATCTTCAATTTCCTGGAGAATGTGGTCCAAATGTTCATGGAGCTGTTCATTTTCATGTCTTTCTATTTGCAACTGTTCAAAGGTATTTGAATATTCTGAATAAATCTGAGTGAGGGTCATGCCGGATTTGAGGAGATGACTAGTGGCAGCAGCAGAAGGGTACAATTCTGAAAGTTTTTCCGGACTTAGACCTTTAGGTCGTAAGCAGTCAAGCAGGCGGTTGGCATCTTCCAGTTCTTTTTGCTGGCTTGATGCTTTAATAGTGATTTGCTCTAGCGAATCTCGAAGCTTCTGTTCTTCTGCAACGAGCTCGTCTTCACGTTTTTGAAATTCATCGCCCATTTTCTGAATTACTTTTTGAAGTTCTTCAACAGCAGTGTTCATCTCTGTGATGCGCTTTTCGTTGTCTTCCGCAGAACTCTTATATAATTCAGCCAGTTTAGTTTGTGCTCGCACTTGTTGTTGAAAGTGTTCCTCCATGTGTGATTGGGCATCTCTTGCGTCTTTTAACTTTTGGATAACGCCTTCATTCTTATTCATTTGTTGTTCTACAGAAGTTTTGGCACTCGCCAAGTTTTCTCTTGTTAGCTGCAGCTCTTCAGTTCGTTCATCTAGTTGTGTTTGCAATTCAAGGATGTTGGACGAATGTTCGCGCCGTAGTGTCGCAAGCTCCTGTATTCGTTCTGTCAACTCTTTCTCCATTAGTTTCGTCTGGCACTTGACGAGTTCTCTTTCTTGGTCTAAGCGTTGTTCGCGATACTGCAATTTAAGTTGTTGACTGCTTATCTCTTCAACACTAACTAATGCTTCACAGTGTTTTTTGTTGACTGTTGACAATTCCTCCGTTAATATTTTACATTTTTCTGACAGGCTTTTTATTTCACTGCTTCGTTTTTCAATAAGATCGAGCAAGTCGGTTTTTTCGATCTCCAGTTGTTTGATAGAATGCAACGAGGCAGCCTGTTCGTTGGCACAATTGTTGTGATTATTTTGAAGTTCATGTAAAGACGATTGAAGGGAAGCCACTTGATCTTCCAGAGTTGCCACTTTGCTTTCAAATTCGACCACCCGATTCGTTGCAGACTCAAATTGGCTTTGCGTACCAATGAGCTGCTTTTCAAGTTCAAAACACTGTTGCTCCGAATTGACGCGTACCTTTTCATTTTGGACTTTTACTTCTTCAAGAGCGTCTTCTTGTTGTTTCAGGTAACGTTCTAGTTTTTCAGAAACAGCAGCAGGTAATTCTTCTAACTCTTCTTCGTCTAACACAGACGACAGACTTCTCAAAGACGGCGCCATTTTACCAATATACCATAGAGATATAAGGTCCCTGCTGATATTACAAAGGTACGGAATCGGGATTAAGACAGTGAAAATAATTTTTTTAATGTAATCCGTTGCTACGATTTTTCACTCGTAACTGCACTTTTTTTTTATCTCATTACAAAAATATTAAGCGACTATAAATATAGAATAAAACCTTATTTCTAAATCTAAACTAGTTACACTTATCGTAGCCGAATTACAAGTACGTGTATGTCCTTTACAGGATTCCATAATACACCGATTTGTAGGGTGTTGTAGCCTTTGATATTTATAATGCAAGCAATAGAAAGAACTGAAGAAAAACGACAATCTCCAATAAAATATGCGTATGGTTAAGAATTTAGTCCGTAACTCAAACGTTTAGTGTTGGTGGGAACGAAAGTACAATAGAGAAGTGACATAACGTAGTGTTATTGTGTATAACTCTATGGTGGACCCAGAAACTGAGTTAGCTGCAATGGGCACTGGAGGGCGAAAGAAGGTCGTTTTACTGAAGCCAATGCTATTACCAAAAGCAAATTATGTTGTTGTCCGGTTTTATATACTTTTGCTATTACACTGGATTTCTTTAACTTTAACTTTATTTAATAAATCAAGACGCCTTGACGGCATTATATGACTGTACAGTTGCAATACATAGTACACAACAAATGACATGATACAATAAATAATTTAGTAGAATTAGTAGAAAAAACAAAGTTTTTTTAAGCCTAAGAAAGCCGCTCCCAAAGCACTGTCTTAACTAGAATTGCGTTGTTTTCCCTTACATTTTAATCTAGTGCACCTTGTAGTTATGCCCTCCAGATGCTATGTCGTAGGCAATATGACGTCACGTGACGCTGCTCTATAGCGATGGCTGAGGTTTACATAATACTCTACCTCTGGAAACTTGGCAATGAAGTCGTTGAACCATTTGTCCAACGGTTAACTATTTGTGATTAAAGGTTAAATCAGGGATAAACAACTCACACCGCGTTAATCACCGGTAGAAGCGGAATTGCATTTTACAATGTCGCCAGCAGTTTACTTCACGTCTTGTGAACTGTAGTGTATGTAGGTTGCGCTAGCAACATATTGTTTACGTGATTAACCATTAGTTCCATTAACCAATTTTTTTTTCATTGAACGCTTGGAAGAAGTGAAAAGCGTTCATAAGCTGACTACCAAGTTGTCAGCTTATGAACTGACTTATGAACGGAATAAACAACTTCGACGTTGGAAAAATTAGCTTATGACCGCTTTTTGCCTCTTGTGTTCTTTCGGGCTCATTTGGTTTCATATCTTGTTTTCATTATCAAATATAATAAATATGTTATGGTCAAATCGAATTTTTTTTCGTGACCAGAATTATTTAAATAGATTACGAAAGGGAAAGTTCCCGTTTTCTTTATTTCTATTTAAAGATGGCAGCTTCTATTTATGTCATGATGCCTCCATGATTCAAGCTGAGACGGTAATGGTGTTATATATATCAGTGGTTACTCCTTTGATTACTGAAAATCATGGCGCTTGTCACCGGGACCAGCTCTGGTGGTGAAGCAAAAGACTCGGAAGACTCGGCTGCCGTAATAGCGGTAGTTATTAAATTGAATTTACTGGATAAATGAAGACCTGTTCGTGTGTCTATGAGAAATGAATGCAGTTTTCTGTAATTTTATAGGTTGAAACGGCGTCGTATGGCAGCGTGGATCTGTCAGTGTCATCCAGCATAAATTGCCAGAAAACTCCAAAACGTCTGCTTCATTTTAGTGATGGGGTCTTGGAGGAATATAGCAGCGAGGAGGAAGATATCAAGGTTGAAAGACCAAACCAAAGGGAAGCTTTGATAGATCCCGTAAGTCAGAATTGGTAGCAATGAACATGGTAGTGGACCCGCGGATTTTCCTTTAAACAAGTTTTGGTCCATCGCTATCCACAGTTATTGTGCGTAGTCGGGGAGGGCCCTTATTAATTCGACGTGTCACACGTCGAATTAATGTGGTTGTGGCCAAAAAACGGGGGGGCGCCCCCCCCAAAGGCTAGAATACACCCATACCCGATATCCTTCTGAAATTGATTCCAAATGGCTCCAGCACCTTCGTACATCCAGGAACAGTCTGTTTTATAGCGCGGAAATGTGTTAAAACGACTTAAATCGGTCAATTTGTAGCTCCGCAATCCGTACATTTATACGGTGTATGCGTTCGCTCGCGGGGCCTTACGGAGCAGGGAAACTTATATTTTTTTTCGTAAACAGTTAAGATAAGCGGGTAGTTATTGTCAATTGCGTGTGCTTTTGTTGTTATTGTCGGTTAGGTTAGGTTATAGGTACCGGCTTCTGTTTGGCGTTTCACTTGTAATGAACTGGTTGGAGTTTGGCGTTTCACTTGTGGTGCTTCACTGCGCAGCGTCGTCAGCCTCGAGCCTGCCGCGGCTTGGGATCAAAAACCTTGGGTTTAAAACATGGTTTTAACACGTTTCCTCGGCTTGGAATCAGTTTGTAGTGCCTTTCCAGCCAATTTAAGGCACGTTTTTTGTCTTTTTCTTAAAATTTGGGCCATATGCATGAAGTAGACTTGTGCCAACGGGGGTAGCCGATTTACGTCAGTGATATCTCCTCAAAAACCAGACACATTTGTTCAATTCTAATCCGACGAAATTCAAGTATGCGGGTGGGTGAGTTGCAGTGCGCCAGCACACAAGGTATTATCCTGTAATTAATGTAGTTAGGCCGGTTTTAGTTCGCTAACCTCTAAAAAGGTCACTGAGCGAAAAACCGTCGTCATATAGTACACGATCAGTGGCTGACGTCAGCGCTTCCTCAGCGTAAAGGTGTACGCACAACGCCCATCATATGAAAAATTGCGGCATGTAACTGCGCATTTCGGCAAGTCAACTCTTCAACATTGTGGTCGGTTAGAGGCTATCGTGTACGTCCAGATGGCTCCCCTCCTATGGCGCAGAACAACACAAAGTGAGTCATCACTTACCTTTGCGGTGATCTGGATGGTACACGGAATTTCTATGATTGAATCTGGATGGTACAATGAATGCGATGCTCGTATAAGACTTTTGCTGTTAAGTACTGCGCCATCCTCGCTGCTTTTCGGGTGCGATATATTACAGTATTTTATTACGCGTATTTGTGGTGTTGTTTCCTATTGAACGAGTGAGCAATGCGAATGATGTCCTGTTTTCACAGTGGCGGACTGGCCTCTGACTTTCAGTTTTTTTTTTTAAATCCGTAACAGGAAGACTCACGTAAGTTTTATTGGTTCGGCATTAGTTTTAACCACAGATTTAAAAAAACAAATAATAACAATAACGATAATTATAAAACGCTAGTAAAACAAGTACTTTGTATTGAGTAGCCTAACAAAAATTGGCCACATGAAATTGCAGTGTTATATTCAGTATGGACTTTGTCACAATTTTCGTGTGAATATTTTAACTTTTGTTAATACACCTAAAAAGTGTAAATAAATTTAAAGTAGTCAACCTCACGTACCCTCAACGCAGTACGATTTCTCCTACCCCCCCCCCCCCCCCCCCAAATTACCTGCTGAATTTATGAAGCATGGTGTTCGAAGATTTAAAAAATGTAAAAGTCTGATGAACAAGAACAATGGGTATGGGAAACTGTAAAACAACGAAGCTTTCAGTTTGTTTTGTTGTAAGAAAACCAATATCAGCGTCCGATGAAAACTTATCTGGTCAGTGATTGCATCGTTGCACACAAGATTCGGGCTCATTTGCCGTATCGTAGTAGCAAACGTTACGAGACAATTTTTTTTAACGTAATGTGCAATATATATATCTTCAGTACACCATGCATTTAGATTTTTTTAGTAGTGTCCTGTTGGTATGTCTGCCGTTCCAACTTCATACGTCAATTACAGATATTTTTTTTATTCTACCATATGACACGTCGAATTACTAATGCAGTGTTAGTGCATCTTGTTCTTCTTATGTTCTGCTCCTCACCATATTGAAGAACTCCCTCATCTGTAGAATAATGAACTAAGTAGGTTTAATCTCGTTGTTTTACACAACTTTCACTTCTGCTCTTTCCAGTCTATGCTGTTGTTTCCCGCCAACTAATTCTATCTCTAACTGACCAGCTTAGCACTGAGAAGGGGCTCGTGAAGGGGGGGTTGCACAGCAAATGTCGTCCCACGCTCCTCCCTCTAAGCTCAAAAACACAGATTAAAGAACACTTCCCCCACCCAGATATGACACTCGCGCGGTAAGTGAAGCCTCATTTTTTTTCCTTCCGCGTCATACTTCGCACTTGATTCGCCAGCAGGTGCAACAATCTGCCACGAGGATGCGGTATAATTAGAATGACTAGCAAAGAAAATACGCAAGCATGCGCTGTGGTAACGCTGCCGTAGCGGAAGTATGTTTAGATCGTGTTTGCGTTTCAGTTTCGCTATCTGCTATCTGATAGTGACATCCGGTGAATAAAGTGCGAGGCCATGAGTCATCGCGCCGACGCTTTGCTGAAACAAGGCTTCATTTTTGTAGCGCTGGCTGAGTTAGGGGTGGCGGATCTGTAGGAGGAGTGTTCTTTTATCTGTGCTCAAAACCTGATTGGCTTCAGCAAGCTAAAAAGCAGAAACTAGAGCGTGTGTGCTTGCTGCTGTGGGTTCGTAGTGTGTGATAAAGTGTAAAATTTTCCCTTGATGTGTGTGTTTTAGCTTCCTGAAGCCAGTCTGGTTTTGAGTTTGTTAATTTACCACCAGCAAGGTACCTATGCTCTCATCCTCCTTCCAAATTGAGCCACGCAAGATACAGCATCTTTTTAATATTAAACAAGTGAATAAAAGGAAGATGCAGTAACAGCAACTTTCAAGATTCAGCGGTGGGTTTCGGAGCTGTTATAAGTCTGCGACAGTCTGTGAAGTTATCACAAAAACACTCCATCGCTCTCACGCGATCCTACACACTGTTGCAAGTCCCATACTTCGGGAACGTGAGACTCATTCTTCAAGCCTCACACCGTTACTCAGCTGAGGAGATGCAACTGATTCCATCCCGGTAAAATGCATTAAAGGGAACAAATCACAAACACCCATGAGCAAAGATGTCTAGACTCCTCTAAAAGGTTGGGAGGGGGAGGTGGTTTATTATTTTTTTTGGGTGGGGGGGGGGGAGGGGAGCCAGGTGAAAAGGAAGCGTCATTGGAGAAAAAGGAGAGAGAGAAAAAAAAAAGAATTATTGTGGCTGTGTTGAACATTGGTGAAGCTTGCATATTGTGCCCAAAGCAGACAAGGCAATAAAATGATGTTGACCCCAGGTACTCAGAAGCCGTATCTAGAATGGTGATCAAGCATACTGCGACATTAGCTTAATGCGCTGGACAACACGATCATTCTTACACATCAAATCCGTTAGTAGAGCACATAGAAAAGGGGATGATAAAACAGTATAGCGGTGCTGTGTGGAAATTTGCAAAATAATGAAAAATGTGAAAATTTTTGCTAAGAGTAAAAAAAATTGTAAAAAGTGTGATAAAATGTGAAAACTACAAGTGGTGGTGTGAAAAAATAGGCAAAACGCACAAACTCAAATACAAAAAAAAACTCAAATTATCTGCCAAGTTTAGACCCAGAATTAGGTCTGAGTTAGCCTCCGTCTCCACCCCATGAAAAGTTGGCTCCACCCCTCATTCCACAACAAACCACACGTTCTTCACTTAGGGTCCCCGAATGGTTGCCCTGACATACTGACCACATCGATTCAGGCTCACACCTTTCCGACAACTAACTTGGCCCTTCCACTTCCTCTTCCCTCAGGCCACGGCGGAGTCAGAAAGACTGGATTGCCGCCAACTCTGCTCACGGGATTTATTGGCAATTTGGAGGAGCCCCTATGGGCTACTCTAGCTCGCCAATAATAGCTGAGATGGTTCTGTAACATTTGGACGAGATGGTGTTAAAGTCTAGGCTGGAAGTGAAAGTGTGGAGGAAATTTGTAGGGTGCCTATTCGGTGCTTAAGGAGAAGAAGCTGGAAGAAGTGCTGGTTAAATTGAACAGCTGGAGACAAGGTATTGAGTTTACGGTGGAGAAAGAGGAAGATGGAAAACTGCCTTTCCTAGATTTGATGATTCGCAGGGAAGATTGAAACAAGACAGTTTACGAGCCGTATAGAAAGCCGATTGCAACAAGAAGGGGCATCCCATACCATTCGGGCCACCCGAAAGAACAATTAAAAGTCATAGCACGGAATGAGTTTGTCAGGCTGGTAACCACCTCGAGCACAATTGAAAGAGCGTGGCCGCACCTCCAAGATGCAAAAGGGAGATTTCTGGAATTGGGATATCCTGGGGGTATGTTGAATATACTCATCAAGAAGTCGGTGGCCAGTGCAAGGGGGCAAAATAGACTCGGTAGCGAGAAGCTGCAGAAGGAAGAAAAGCCCACAGTGTCGCTTTCTTTCCTAGAAGGAGTCAGTAGCCCGATACAGAAGATTTTGAAGGATAATGGCTTTGCTTCGTTTCTCAAGAACGAAGACGGGCTGGGAAAGAAGATTCGAAAGAAAAATAAAGTGGAGAATGCCAAACAAATGCAAAGGCAGACACATAAATCTCAAGATGAGCGGGCTCTAGGAAAAGTGGCAAACACCAGAGAAGGAGTTTATATAGAGTGCCATGCAAGGACTACGATGCAGTATACATTGGCGAGACGAGAAAAGGTGTTGGCTTGGCCAACATATGGGGAATGTGTGGACACGGCTTGGCCAACATATGGGGAATGTGTGGAACAAGAAGAAGGATAACGGCATAGCAGTCCATTGCATGGAAAACCAGCCTGAAATGATGTGGGACAGACCTGAGACGCTGATTTAATCGAATTCTAGATGGGACAGACATCTGAGAAATTTGGAATCTATTGCAATTAAGCTCCATCCATGAAACTGGAAACGTACCACTGATGAATATACAGGGCCCTTCCTCCCCTCAAGTGTCTGACCTAATTGGAGTCGACGTGAGAAAACAACTGAATGGAAACTGAGAGGTTGGGAACGGCCTACTGAAGACGTGAGGCTTGGCAGTGACGAATGACCTTGTAAATTCGGGAGGCTACGCGAAGCGGCAGTCTCAAACTCGGATGGCGATCGTGTTCACAACGAAGAATGTAAACAGAAGATAAACTTACCTTCAAAGAGCCTGAAGAAGACCATATAAGGAACTATCTGGTGTGTGGAAGTAAGCGTAATATGGAGAATTTTCACTCTATTGGAAGTAAATTTAAAGAAATTAAAAGAAATTTGAATCCAATTTGTCATAAAATTGTTTAAAAAATTTGAAATTTAGGCGTGGGAGCCCTGAGTGTCTCATCAGAAAAACAAGTTTAGCTGCTTTTTCAACCCCCAACCGATTCCGTAATTTGGAATGGACAAGGCCAAAAGATGAAAAAGTACTTTCCACGCCAGCAGACGAACAAGTAGCAGTTAGCAATTGTTCAAATATTTTAATTTCACGTTCTTTCAAAACGTCTTGTCGTAGCATTGAATGAATGCCAGCACTAAATATCAGTCAAACTGTTGATGACGCTTTTATCAAACAGAGGTCCATTGAATGGGGTGACACTTCCTAAAAATTCTGAATCGGCTTACGCCTCAGTTGCAAATGCCATGGCTGATTCTTTTTCCTCATTGGTTAACTTCTTGTCACTAAAGGAAAGTGTTGGGCTGACTAAAAATGCCAAACAATGGACTGGGGTAATTGCTTGGTCATAACGACGTTTAAATACCCTTTTAGTGTTTCTGTCCAAAACACCAGCAGCTTCTAGCTCCGATTCTAATATTTTCCAGATCTTACTAGTGTTAGCAATGGTGCATTTATCCCGTTGAACTAAATCGACAGCAACACCAATAGGCCTTATCCGCTTTAAAAGATCTTCAGCATTTCTTTTAATGCCCATGTTTCTGACTTTGTTTGGACTTCAGTGTCGATAGCTTCTCTGTGTTCTTCACAGACCTTCATTATAAGGGGCCAATATTTTATGTAGGCTTCGAGACAGTCGCATAACGTATTCCAACAAACGTCTTGTGGTAAAATTAAAGCTGACCCACCTGCAGCATGATACCATGCTTAGGGAAAGTGAGTGTTCCGAAAGTATTTGATAATTTGCACTCCATGCTCCTTCACGTTTCCAACTGCCATGTCTTTTGCAAGTAGATTCAAAAGATGAGCTGAACAACCGTAAGTAATCACATTCCTGAAGGCAGAAAGGGGTGTGACATGCAACTATGTCGCAGATAATGTGACACAGTCGCAGACAAACGTGCCGTTTTGACCAAATTTCTGCCTTTTCATCAATTCTTGACTGATTTGGATGTTCCAATACACTATTTTAACCGTCTCGATGAGTTCTTTCCGTTGGTGGAGTAGCCAGATCAATAGGATAAAGCGCTGAAAAGTTATTCAGTAAAAAACAATAAATAGGCTATGTGGTAACCAACTAACCATACGGAAAAAATACAGATTAGCTGCAGATAATTTTTTCCCAACAATTGGTGTCGCAGACAGCGGCAGAAAATTCTGCTTCTGGGATCACATTCACATTGTCGTCTTGTTCTTTCGCATTTTCAAATTCATTCAACATTCCAGCCATGTTAGCATCGCTGTCTGTTACAAAACTGTGCACAAAACAATGGAACTTTTTTTGTGTAGTTTTTATTGTTTTTGAAGTTAGCTGCATTAAATACTCGGTAGTGTGTGTTTAACCAGATGTATCAAGTGTCTACCAAAAATACTTCTCCAGTTTTATTGATGACACATGCACAAACAATTGGCTCGTTATGTACATTAGAGCAGCCATCAATAGTCATGCAAACACATTCATTTTTTGGAATTGTTTCACATTTGACACTTCTTTTTGGTAAACTTCATCCAGCAACTTCCCGTCAACATCATGCCTATTTGGTGGAGAATAGCCAGGTCTTAACATAACACAACATTTCTGGAATTCTGGGCGCTCCACTGAGCAGAAAGCTGAAGAAAAGAAGGAGGGCATGTAGAGGATATGATGCTGGCCAAAGTGATGTTCTCTCCAAGATACGGAATACTAGGGTGGGTGTTTATCGAGTTCCACGTGATGGGTGCGATGCGGTTTACATCGGTGAGACGAAAAAGGGAGTCCGCACGAGGGTTAAACAGCGCATGGATGACACACGTATTGAAGTAAATGAAAACAGCATCACCACCCACTACATGGAGACAAAGCATAAAATTGGATGGGAAAGAACTACCACGTTGCTTAAATCAAATGTCCCTTTCGATAGACACCTTCGTGGACTGGAATCACTGGCAATCCAACAGCACACTCATGAACACGCAAGGCCACTCAAACCCGGGAATACGATTTTTCCTGAGAGAAAAATTTACCGCGCTGCTGTCCAATTATTGGAACAACAGTGTGCCCAACAAATACGCGAGTCCGCGCCAGCCGCGAGCGTGAATGCCAAGTTCAAAAAGTGATTCCTATGGTGTGAGAAAAAGTTTCAGCAATCATAGTGCCTGATGAAGACAAACATGTGTCCAGTCTGTCGAAATTTGCGAATACTGGTAATTTGCGAAACAATTGTGCGTAATTGTTTCCTGAACTTTCAAATTTTGAATTAGTTGCGTATATAAACCTTGCTGCCTGTTCATCAAGCACTTCTTTTTGCTGACGATTTATTTTTGTGAAATATCTGTCCAAAGAGCTTCTTTTCGAACTGGATTGGGCAACCATAGTGATGGATCGCTTTGGTGGATCGTGGTAGCTCATTGTCAGAATTATCTATACAAAAAAAATATTTATTTTCAGTTTAAACAATTCAATTTCCTTCGTCAATAGACATTAACCCTATTGGGCTGGGCGATATCAAAATTTACTATGCGATCGCGAGTAAATATAAAAAAAAAAATTGCGATTTGACTTGGGAGTAAAGTTATAATTTTTCTGAAAGAAGGTAAAGTTATAGTTATGTAGTTTTTACTTAAATTTACATTCAAGAAATGCCATACCGTAATACAATAGCCCATAGGCTGTTTGCTTATCGTTTCAGGAATTGGACGATATTATAGCTACCTTGATTTATGACTCCCGGCTGATTCTTCTGCTATATTGTCTTCCTGGTCATCTGATTTTGAACATTTATCATAGTGTTTTTTTAGTCTTGCTTCAATTCCTTACTGCAGTCTTTGCATTTTGCTCTGCAACCAATGCCAGTTTTTGATGGTATTTCTTCAAAATGCACCCAAATGGGGTCCTTTATATGGCCTGCTGTAGACATTATTTAACTCCCTCTACTTTCTTTAGTCAACAGGCCCACAATGACTTTCCTAAGCTACCTGTATAGTTTCTCTTACAGTTCCTGCATTGGGAAATCCCCTGCTCGGGCTAAGAGACTAGATAAACAAAAAAAGAAACTTTGTATTCCCCATGGTCTCTTAATGCTGGCTTGGGGGAACATCTTAACTCAGAAAATGAAATTGAAACTGTGTAAGACTTTGCTCTTGTGCACTCCAGCAACTCTGCAGTCATTTTGCGATACAGTGAAGTATTTTTCAATAAAAAATATTGAACAGGCAAAAATGATTTAAATCACTGATTTTTTTTTTATCGGTGATTTAAATCAGGCTGATTTAAATCAAACAACCCCGTCCAATGATATACTTTAACGATCATATCTGCCTGGCTATGTTTCGATGTCTGTTATCGCCTGACTAAAATAAATCGAAATTCAAAACTAGTTTATAACTAGCCTAACTTGTAATGATGTGCGAATGACGACTACTTTTCTTTAATTCCTCCTTCTGAAGTTCGTCGCTAACTGTATTTAGTTCTGTAATACTTCATACGGAAAACTTAAAACTATTTGAAACTTTTGAGTTTTTGCACAATGGGTCGAGCCGAAGTCAGAACTTGACTCGTATTCAAACTATTACAGTTTCGTACAACTGCAGTGCACATGCATCGCAGCATTTGCATCTGCATTAAAATCACAGCCATCTGACTCTTTGCTGGAAATAATGTGTTGTCTCATATGGCTTACATTGACATTACGATGAGCACTCAAGCTGCTTACGTCAAACCGTTGAGGATACGTTTTAATATTACCATACTGCAAAAAAATATGCTACATGTAATTGCCACATTTCACAATGGATTTATAGCTAGCGGGTTGACTAATGGTTAAATCAAACCGTGATTGAACTTCCTGCCGAAAATCTAAAAATGCGGTAACTAGCCTACTCACTTAGATCAGGAGCCTATAGAAAACACCTAGGAGCGTGTCTCGGTAACTTCCACTACAGTGTTAAGTCAGGAGCGGCTGCAGTGGTGTACAAATTTGTTACCAGAGGTCGCAACCTGCACGAGATGATGAGAGGTGTGCGTCACGTTATCAAGGTTAATTTTCGGTCCTTTGTTTTTAAACAATAAGTGTTTAACATGGAAACAATACCAAAGTAATAATAAAAAAACTAAACAAACCCATAATCAGTTGTTCGTAAGTTGCTCTAACCAACAATAAAATAGAGCGTTGCTTTCGTAGCACACGTCTGCTTCGCGTGCTAAGTTTCAGTTTCGATTTTAGACAACTTGGCGCAGGCGCAGTATTGTTGCTCCTTCTGGCGTTAGAATTTCGTACTAAATTACGCACTTCTAACATAGACCAGCCACACACACTTCTAGTTGTTTTCTATAGGCTCCTGCTTAGATGTATGTGGCCTTCATATTAACAATGATTTATTTTACCAATTTTATTTTTTTTTATTTTCTTAGAGTAGCACGCACATCTCAGACTGGCTTCATTTAGCCTTTCTATTCATTGTTTTATTAAATTGTTTTCTTTGCAGAAATCTATGACATGGCTTCCATTTTTATGGTACTACGCAATTGCTATGGGTTCGAAAACCGTCAGTGGTAACTTGCTTTATTGCATACTTGTGTTAATTAGTGTCATTGCCACAAGGCGCTAATCACACAATTTCATTCTTGTTTTTTTTCCTTTTTAGTGTGTGATTATTTAGGAGAAAATCTGGCCTATTTTTTTGGTATAACTTCTCCCAAATACCAATACGAAATTGACGAGTATAACTGGCTTCAGAAACAGGTAAAGTATCCGAAAAAAAATTTTGTTCTTGTTCTTGACCTAATGGTTTAGAGCTCCAGCAGCTGTTTTTTTTTTCTTAAATCTTACAAAATCTGATGCGGTATGCCAAATGTATTTTTTTTTTTTGCAATTTTATTCCATTCATATGTAGCGCTTAACAAAACTCGACAACACAAGTTTGAAAATGTCACATGGTCTACTGTGAAAATTCATTTTAAAGTTGAAAAATCACCTTATATTAATGCTTATTTTCACAATCACACGAAAAAACAACAAATTTCCGCAAATTTTCGATAGTCAGCAGTCCTGGAGGTGGAATGGCTCAGGCGACTATCATCTTCAGGCTCCACAACAACACAGATCACTACTTCGTAACGACCGTTCGTCTGCTTCGAAAATTGGGCGCGGCCTCCGGTATTTGTTGGGCACGTTGCGAATCTGGACTGTCGAAAATTTGCGGAAATGTGTTGTTTTTTCGTGTGATTGTGAAAATAAGCGTTGATATAAGGTGGTTTTTCGACAACACAATAAAAAAAAAAGCTGGTTTTGGTTTTATTTAAGAGTACTATCAATTCGATAAGAACTTACGATTTTTACACCTTTGTCTTCTTGCAGTCGATTCATGGTGAAGGTTGTGAAAATTTACTTAAAACATGATTATAGTACCAAAAGTACATTTAAAAAACACTTTCAATTTAAATGCAGCCACAAGTGAATTTTGGCAACCTTCAACACTTTACACCTTTATTCTCCATTGTTAAGTCCTCCTCGGTGTGTTAACAAATGGGATGTCCTTTTTGCTTATTAGCACCTTGATCCACCTCATTTGCACAAATTAAACTCTTTTAATTTATGCAACAAGTTAAAAATGGTGCCAAATTGCATTACTTCCTCGCGCTGTATCACCACTTCGTTTATTTTTGCCGCGGCACGGCTTGGACTAGAAACTTGTATGGTCAAGTTGGTTGCGCTTAACACTATTATGTATCAAATATTTTCTGAAAAGAACTAGATTTATTAGAGCATGTATTGCAACTCACAACACGGTGTGTGTTGACTAAAAGCTTGCACGAAAACCACGTGGTGAAATGCATGCCAACAAGTGACATTGTTTGTCCTTGCACACTTATGAGTATGGCTATCGGTATTTTATGGTGCACAATTGACATCAAGTGTGTTTAATGTAATTTAAAATTATGTATCTGTTGTACATACCATACCTGTAGTTCCTAATATCAGCAGCGACATAACTGCGAATGAGTGTCCATGGAATGAGTGACCATGGTAATATTGCCGTATATTCCATCTCTCATTCTAACTGGCGACCCCATGCGGCCATTTGTGGAACGACTGGTCGTAATTGTTTTCTGGGATAACCCTCGTTAAAAACACACTGAATAGGTTTTAATCTAATAGATGATGCGAAAAAATACCACTCGTGCTACAATTAGTCCCAAGCACGCGGAACCTCCGCTTGCAACAGTGTTCCTCCAGCCTGGAGCGGTGAAGCAGTTGGCTTATTCAATCCAAGGCCGACTGGGGTAGAAATCGTGTGTATCTCCTACTGATTCAACGACATTTCCCACGCATGTCAGAAAGTTGATGCCTTTTAGCCTTGCTTTGATAGAGTAAGATTCTGATAATTTTGAATCAACCCATAGCTTCTCCCAGACGATTTTGTTACAAGGGATGGAATATAAAGCGATAGTTACAACATGGATACTCGCACGCGACATGTACGCATTTATTAGCTCCCGCTAATATTTATTAATTTAACGTATTATTGACTGTAGTTGATATGATTGACCACTACAGGCTTAGCCTAAGAGTACTAGACTAGTAGCTAGGGCGGGCTGAGAAAAAAGCTACAGGTTTTATCAGGAAGTGACTAGCACGAGTCTCATTCTGCTTTGCCTACCATACCTACGGCAGTGATCAGTCGTGTTGCTGTAGTCTGGGTTTTAACTGTTTAAGCCTACAATAGTGCTGTTGTAAAATTCTTTCTAAAAAATGGATAATTGATACGTCTTTACAGTGAAATACAGTTTTTACTGCCAGCCTAAAATAATTAACTGTTTTTTATATATGCTTTACTATTTTGAAAATGCTGCCCGTCCTAAACATGAAATGTTCACTCTCTCTGGTTCTTGCAATGGCGCTCCCTGGGGCCCCTGGCCATCACTAGGCAGCGCCCCTTTCCTGCTCTTAATCACAGTTTGTTTGGGATGCGACTGGAGGCTACTGTATGCCGACTTTACGTAGGGACAAAGCAGGATCTGTGTCCAGCAGCAAGCCCAGCATTGCATTGCAAGATACTTTTAGCGACAGAACGGCACTTAATAAAACTGACCGAACTGCATTGTGTGTGAACTGGAAAACCTAGTAAGAAGGCAACGTTGCTGCACTTATTGCTCTCACAATTTTTTTCTTCTTAATGAAAGAAAGTAGTAAGGGCAAAAACCTCCCAGGTATAATCTTAATCTATATAATTTAAAAACGTCACACCGCTTGCTTTGAAAGTTCTGGTTCGTCTATACAACAGTCATAATTTCAAAGGAAAAAGATGTTTGTCACCACAATATCTTTGCAAATTTTCGACAGTTAGGTTTTTCTGGGCTTGGAGGGGCTAAGTTAACCATCTTCATCATGCTACTACACCAAATGCTTTCTTCGTCTCGATCGTTTGTCAGCTATTTGAATTCGAAGGAGATCGTAGCCCCCACTACTTGGAGGGCTGGTGCACAATCTTTCCTGCAGTAACTTTCTAAACTCGCCTCTCAGTAAGTATTGGATGCCAGGATTGGAAGGCGCCTGAATATTCATCAGCACAGCCTTCTCTCGGATGTGTCAAACTCAAGCAGTGACTACATCTGAGAACCTTGGAGTCCCTGGGCTATTCAACACCACATCCGAGAAAAGGCTGTGCTGATGAATATCCAGGATGCCTTCCAATTCTGGCACCTTCCAATTCTGGCATCCAATACCTACTGAGAGGCCAGTTCAGCAAGATACTGCGCGAAAGATGGAGCACCAGCTCTGCAAGTAGTGGAGGCTATGATCCCTTTCGAATTTGAATAGCAGACGAACGTTGAGACGAAGAAATCGTTTGGTGTACAGTAGTCACCTGATGAAGACAGTCAACAAAACCCCTCCAACCGAGAAAAACCTGACAGTCGAAAATTTTCATAAATATTATGCAGGGTTCATACCAACCTGGACAAGTTTAGCCTACGCTAGACTAGTTGTCGTAATACGCATCACAGAACTTCCATTGTAGCCTCATTTTGCTCAATTGTGTGCTCACTCTATCTTTCAAGTGCTGGTCCATGCTTACACTTTCGCATTTCATCACTGCTGGCCTTGTTACTGTCACTATAGCTTTCCAGTGGCGACTACAGTTGGTGCCCAGTGCTGAAATTTGTTTACTAATTTTTCCCTCTTATCATAGCTTGTTTTCCATGGTTGCAGGGAGTAGTCGAGCCAACAAAGTGCAAACAGTTGTTTTCAATTTTGAAACAATTCAACTGGAGGTCACGATGCCACAATTAGGAAATAAATATGTCCTTTAATGATGTCATCCGCTCAATTTTGAGGCCACAAAGCCTCAAAATTAGACGCTTACTGTGATTTTGTTTTAAACTGTAAGATTTAAGAGGAAACCTGGATCATTTCATTTTGGTCTCAACAACGTATCAACTTTTCGCTGGCTGACGGTGTTACTTTCTGTGCGCCCACGCATCGTTGCACGGCAATGATGATAGATTTTGTATGCCGAAATTGTTGACAATTCACAGTTGTATATTTCTCATACGCCTAAATTGTTGCTCTACTGCCGATGATGAGCACCGATGCCGTACCTTACTACAGATTATCTTTCCGAGAGTCATGCACAATTTCCAGTAAAATTATCTTCATCACCATAACAGGGTTCATAGTCATGTCTGGAAACTATTCCTGTTTTTCCTTGATTTATTTCTTCAAATATCCATGACCAAAACACTTTTTTTTTAAGTTTTCAATTGCATAGAAGGCGGCTGCAAACATTTCTCAATTATTTTTTTTTATTTAAGAAATAGGACAAGAAAGTAGTAGCAAAGTGAGTGGAACTAACGAGAATTTAAAAACGAAATTCTTTCATAAAAAAAAGGTTCTAAAAAAAAACAGCGAAGTAAGACGTGCGTGATATAATTGGTGAGAAATAAATTGGCACCCAAATAAGTCCAATAGTGTGTGCCAGGCTGAATAAGGTAGTGAGAGTCGGCGGCCAGGGGTGTTTGTGGCCAGTTGTGTGGTGATTGGAACTTTGGAAGGCAACAGGTGATGATTGGGAAGGTGTGTATGTACGCATAACTTTTGCTTATAGGCGAGCCGATAGCGATATTGATTTTTTTGTGGGGGGGGGGGGGCAAATTAGGTTTAGTGATGAGCACGTGGTGTGCGGGCAGTATGTTGAGCCCAGGATCCCAGCCGAGGGAACGGTTGTTGGTGCACCGTCTCCCCCACCCCTTCCCCTCCACCTGGTGAGTCCCTTCCAACACGCTTGGGCCGGAAGAGTGGTGTGGTCTACTGTGTTCCATGCGGCCAGTGCAACGCCGTCTACATTGGCGAGACCAAGAGACAGTTGTTCGAGAGAATAGGTGAACACGTCGCAGCTGTGAGGAAGGGAGACATGTTCAACGGCATCGCCCAGCATGTCAAACGTCAGCGGCACCAGATTGCGTGGAATGCCACAACAGTTTTGCTTTCCTCCAATTCTCTCCAAGGGGGACACCTGAGAGCCCTTGAATCTCTGGCCATTCTTCGTTTCAAGGGCATGAAAGATCCACTCATGAACCTGACAGGAGCCTCCCATGTGTTAATGGAACATTCAGTTGATTCTGATGTGAAAGCCATGCTTGACAAGCAGTGGGGCTTGAGAGCGTGATTGTACCGTAAATCGCCTATTAAACGCCCATGGGCGGCTAAAATTAATTCGATAAAAAAGCGGAGGGGCGTTAACAAGGCTAAAACAAAATTTCTGACCTTAACATATTTTTTGGGGTGGCCGTTTAGGCCTAAATCCATCACGGTAAAGTTAATTATTCACGTGCGTGGTCTGGGTTCAATCTAGCATTAACACAATCTTTTTTTAGTGAATCGGAAAATTGATTATAAGTTTACCGAAATCGACGATTTATCCCTTTAAATCTTGGTTGTTCTGAAGCAAAATTAACGAAAATATTCATAAATTTAACGAAATCAACATTTAATACAACACTATTCACGGGAGCATTTGTAATCACGGAAAAGTCGGCAATATTAGGCCTACGCGATCGATCATTGATGTGCGAAATATGGATTCCATCTAGTGAAAACGCTTTATCTTTTTCCCATTTATTCTCAAATTTAGCTTATTAGATCGTCCTCCTTCCAATATCTAACATAATTCAAACATAAAACTAATTTTTAACTTTCAGTCACACAAACCTCCAAAACAGACAACGTGATTCACCACTGGAAACCGCGTGTGTTGACATTTATCACCATAGAGTTATATATTGTCGTCCAAGACGGAAGTTCCGGCGGAAATAGACTCGTAGGTCTGGACCCGTGGAGCCCCAGTTGTGGACTCGAAGTGGTGGACACGTCAAGACTGCGTAAGTGCTTGAAACATCCGGTTTTCGTTAATTTTGCTGTAGAACAACCAAGATTTAAAGGGATAATACGTTGATTTCTTTAAACGTTTGAAGCTTTTAGTCAATTTCACGATTGACTAAAAAAAACGATTGGAGAGGGGGAGGGCGTTAATAAAGCTTCAATACGATTTCTGACCTTAAGGCATTTTTGGGGGGTGGGCGTTAACAAAGCCAGGGCGTTTATTAAGCAATTTACGGTATATAGATCAGTGGTTCTCTCACTCGCGCGTCTGCTTGACCATGTAACGTTCATTTTCAAAGTTTAGTGCCTCGTTGTGTTCTGAAGAAGGTGAACGGCCTGTTTTCACCGAAAATTCAAGGGAAAATATTTTTGGTTTACTGAACTGTGTGGAGCATAAAATTTTGGGGTAGGTGGTATTGTGTTATGCTTGCTAGATCTTCCTGATTCTACGTGATGTTGACATTGAGCCACTGTACACGGCGGTTGCCGATCTTTCGAATGTTGAGCCGTGGGCGACCATTGGGGCGTCCCGTGTGGCGTTACAGGTTGTCGAAGACGGTGCTGGTTTAGATTTGGTGGAGGCGCCACCGATGGGGGCGGTGTTGGCAAACCCACCAGGTTTGGATGTGGATTTGCGTATTGACCCAAAATTGTTGGAAGTGCTACCACAGGGTGTAATTGAGAAGGTGAGAAGTGGGTCCCCGAGATTTAGTTCCATAAGTTCCCCAAGTTTTATGGTGAGTAAGCCAGATGGCTCCATTCGGATCATTTTGAATTTGAAGGCGCTGAATGAAGGGGTGTTAGTGAGGAAGTGTATGTTCGAAACACTACCGAAAGTGGTGGAATTTGTATGACTAGGTTGGAAGTTTTCCTGGCTTGGATGGGTTTACCAATTCTCTGTGCTGCCCTTTGATTTAGCTTTAGTGCCTGGTATGTTTAGAAAGCTTATGTCAGTATTGGAAATCGTGTATTAAAAGCCCAGTTGATGCTAAAGCCCACCCCCTAAAACGCTGTAAAGTCAAAATCATGAAATAGTGCAGTTAAAGCCCACCCCTCAAATTGTTGTTTTTCTACAAAGAATTACCTAAAAGTTATATGATGTGAATAAAGATAGTACTGCTTGCTATGTTTACTGGCCCCTTCTCCGTTCCTGTAGTGATAGTGGACTCTTCCTTTAGCTCCTAGCACCTGCACAAGGCCTGGGCATCTCTCACCTAAGCCTCCTCCCTTCTTCACAGCAATTAAAAAGATGTAAAAATTAGCCTTCCGGAGATCGTTCAAAAGCTTCGAATTTTCTGTAATAGATGTCCAGAAAGGCTAGAAAATTATAATGCTTTATTTAAAGCCCACCCCCCTATTTTTGCCAAATTAATGCATGAGCCCATGTGCGTTTAATCAACGATTTACGGTAATAACGATGATTTTGGGGGTGTGTGCAGCACTTTATAGAGAGGCAGAGTTGGATGTTTCTTAAATTAAAAATACATACAGAGTAGCCATCAAGTGCTGGTGAAACAACGAAATCACGACGTTTCGGTTCCAAGGTCGGAACCGTTTTCAGGTGAAGGGTTTAAAACATGTCAAACAACTTAAAAATAAAAATTAAAATTAATAAAATAACAGCAGAGCAGGGCCATGGAAATAAAACTCACAAGTCTTAAGGATGCAAGGTTCCATGCTAAAAAACTAAAACCAAATAAAATAAAATAAAAGTCAGCACAATTCAAAAGAATGTGCCAACAGTCCACCTAACTCACCCAAGTCTGCAGGCCGAATGAGAGAGGATTCGGTCGGCTATTCTTTAAATAGTGGGTCCCTGGATTTTGATTGGTGGTCCCTGGATTTGGAATGGTGGCATCGGTGTTGATGCCAGCGTCATTGCATAACTTAATGTAGTCTTGTAGGTGATTGGCTGTAGGTATTAAGTGATTATGAACAGGTGGTTTGGTTAAATGAATACAAAGTGTTTCCAAGTTTTCACGTGTTTTGGTGTGAGGAATTTGAAATAAAATTTTTGTTTGCGAAATTTCAGGTTCATGCCCTGTTTTTTTAAAGTGTTGGACCAGTGAGTTTTCTTGTTTCATTAATTTAAAGTTTGATTTGTGGGAAC
>JAHWFP010010436.1:3899-28742 GCA_023313725.1 Lithobius niger | reverse complement strand
TTACTTACTAATTGCTGAATCAGTTAAAATATTTTAAAGGGTTAGGCAAGATAGTTTGTTTTCAGTCACTTTTAACAGTTATAAATTATAAGCCTAAGAATGCAAACGTAAAAAGCACTGAATGACCAACAAATGACAAAAATTCCAATGAAATAAATAAAACAACCAAAAGCAGTGGTCCATGGAAACTGAAATAAAAAGAAAAGGGGAAAAAAAGTCACTCATTACATAACTTGTGACAAAAAGATGTAAGTTACTAATTGTGATCTGGGAGTCAACGGAAAACAACCCTAGTAAGAATGTCCATCGTGCAACCAATGCAACTTAATTGCACATTAAGTTGGCAATTAAGGCAAACTTAAGTCTGTCTCGTGTAACTGCATGTTTGAAAACACCATGTACAGTTATCGTACCTAAAATCTGTACAAACTATTTCTTGCTCAAGTACTGCATTACTCCAGGATTTGGTAATCACTTTTTGCCTTTGGATTAAGTGGAACTAATACATGGCTTAGAAACAAGTAACAACAAGATTTAGATATCTGCTCTTAAGTTCAGCTATTGGCAGTGAGCCTCCCTCAAAGTTCGCTGCTGGTTTTTTTTTTTGCTATATATTTACGGTAAGGCGGTACCGAACTTGATTTTTCGTAGTGATACGTAGGGTTAGCCGGTATACCAATACTAATAGTGTACATGGTAGAGATTGGCCACGATACGATAGGATACTGTCGGGATATAACACCAATATTTCACAAGTTAATTTACAACAAACTTCTTTTTACTTACCTAAAACGAAGTAAACCTTTCAAACAAACAAATATCAAAATTAAGTCCCTCCTCCCACTTTTTACTTCGTAATAATCAGTATTACATCGCTGGATTGACCATGGATTGACCATGGCTTTTTGAATTGAAATACAAATGTGGGAGGAGGAAAGAATAGGATACTGAGTTTTAAAGGGTTAATAGAAAGAGAAGTTTATTCTTTATCATTTGCCATGTTAATTACGCAAATTGTAGGAAAGTTGAGCATTCAGAATTACAAAAGTACTGTAAAGTATAGGGTACAAAATCGAATATAGTGCCATTATGCAGGATAAGTGGTTACTACTGTACTACCCTAGCGATACGCCCGCTCGTTGGATTGGTCACATAAGCGAGACGATGGTACTCTTTCAAGGTTCTAAGAATGTGTAGAATGAAGCTTGGCCTTCTAACGAATATCGACTGCCGTAATTATAATATAATCAAGCTCAGCTGTACTCATTTACAAGGATGAAATGCTAACCGAGCTAGCAATTCATCACTTAATCGACAAAGCTCAGTTCTACATTAGTACAACCTCAATTTTCAGCATTGAGGCCACCTCATGAATTTGTCCAGTACTGTAGGTAATGTGTACGCAGGTAAAGAATTTCAAAGGCAGTAGCCTTGATTGAGACGAGGTAGAGAAGGTTGTCGACTACCTATGTATAGATTGTTGCCAGTGGCTAGAAGTGGAATGAACCAGACTGCTGTTTTTTATTTTCATTGGCATCAACTTTGGTAATAGATGACTACATTGCACCACTGCCCACTTATGCAGCTCAAACAATTTGACAAGTTGTTAAAACGCTCTATTAATCCAATTAGTAGTCTTAGATGCTGCTGTTGTTTCATTTAAAAAAATTCCCAACGTCCTGTTGTCACGTATCGTAAATCCCCGCAAATAAATCCGTGGGCTTATACACAAAATGCGTTTTGCTATGCAACACTTGTGGTAAAAATGACTTCCTTATAAACCCAGGGCTTATATTCAAATTACGTTTGTTAGTGTCTATAATGTGTGTTAAATAAATCCTTTAATATTTCTTAAAATAAAGATTGAAAAAAAGTTGCAAATAAATTTCATAAAGTTCAAGTATGCCCACTTATAAGAGACTATTAAGTTCCCTTTAGGCCTAATTTGAAGTGCTTTGAAAGACCGGCAACCAGCGATAACGGTGATTGTATAAAGACATTATCGTAAAAGTTCACATTGCATTAAAAGCACAGTACTTTTCTTAAATTTTCAAGGAAAATATGTTTCTCTTCATCAAAATTCGAAACACAAACTGTGACTTTTCTTTTGTTGTTTTTCAACTTCTGATGAATAGGAACAAATTTTCCTCGAAAATTTAAGAAAAGTACTGTGCTTCTAATTTTAATACAGTTGGTGATTATTGTGTGAAGTAGACAATAATGCTTTGCCACAACTAAGTGAGAGTTATTTCTTTTTAATAGTCATTCTATGTCATTAGCAGTCTAGAAGTCTAGAAATCTTTTGGATGCTGCTTATATCAGTTTAATTAAAGTCAAACATGCTTAAGTGTAATGCAAACGGCCCGGATGACCACAGAGCAAGCAATAGCCCACCTCCATTAGGTTTCACAAGTCGATATCTGGAAGGTGCACCGTTGCCAGTGTTAATCACAATGCATTCAAGTTTAATAATAGTTAAAATATTATTAATACATTTTGTTAAACCTTTTTTTTTTAGTATTCGCGGTATTGTAAAATCGAATTATAATGCACATTTTTGTTTTTAAATACCAATTATTAATTACTTTTGCCATGATCAGTCACCTCGTGCAACTTGCCAATATCCATGAATTAGCAGAACAGGACCGCAGCAACTGAAATTCAAGAACATCATTTTACTGATCTACTAATTTCTGTAATTTACATTATTAATCTATGTTCCCATTTACCAACAAATAATGTTACAGATTATTTTAAACTTGAACTGAGGGATATAGCATGCACTAAGGCCATCATTTGCGATTGAACTATAATTGACATTGTGTTGTGGGCTCCATTTGATCCATTTATCAGCTGAAATCGCTAATGTTTGTCATCCTTGCCTATTTTTGTAATGTAAGTTTAAGGTTAGAAACCAATGAATTAAGGCCAATAATGTCAATATCACATTTTTTATTTTTTGTGGGCAAACATCGTTTGTTTCAGTTCTTCCTGTCCCCCATAAAAAAAAAATAAAAAAACTGACCTGTATACAAGCCCATGGGCTGAATACAGATCATGGGCTTAAATTAAAAATTAAGGCCAGGGATTATTTGTGAGGATTTGTGGTAATTTGGTATGGTATACTTAAAAAGAAGCATGCTTGCTCAATTTTGTGTCGAAAGTTTTGGCTTGTTTAAGCACTGCATGGTGGTAAACTGTTGTGTGTATACCCTGCTATGTTAGCTTGGCAATGCCACAGCCTCAATCAATGTACTTGCTTCATACCCAATGCAAACATTTGCTTTAAAATATCCTTTCTGGGGACACGTTTCCAGCTATGATTTGCATGGAATATTGAGCTCTTAGCAGGTTTGGGCATGTGGCCTTCGAACTTTTGACTCGAATTTGTATTGTCGGGCGGGGTTCATGTACATTTTTTGAGACAGTTACTTCACAAGGTAATAGTACTTAGAATAAAACATCTACTAGAGTTTTGATGACCTTTGGAGAAAGTTTAAATAGTGATGATAATATATTTGTAGTAAATTTTAATAGTAACGAACATCCTGCCATTTTTCTTGTGACGAGGATTAAACTTAATTCGGCAGGTGATAAATCCGGCCATTCTAGTTGACTAAATTGTATAGCTTAGTACAGGTAATGTAGGTACCCAAATAGTCAATTCAGTCTATAACGAAGGAGGGCTGCTAGTCGTCGTCATTTGCCAGAATTAAGCATTTGTGCATAGTGGAAAACATAAGTATAATTAACGAAAGAATAAACCACCAGGTGAAGGGATAACGAAGCAAACAGGCTGTACAGACTAGCCTTGGGAGAATACAACACAACGACCCCGACTGTGACTCGAACCCAGGAATATAGTCTCTGGCCTGGTGTGCAGAAAGTCCTGGGTTTGAGTCCCATTCGAGGCAGTTGTCTTTTCGTTCTTTCTCAGACTAGTACCTTGTATTCCCACAAGGCCAGTCTTGAATGCAGTCATGAATGCAGTCAGTTTGTAACCCTAACGTATGTTACATGAATTGCTGTGTGGCTGCAAGAGGATGTTTTGCTTGTCACTAGGGATCAGACAAATACGAAAAAATGCCTTTGAATATTCACAACAAAATTATTTTAATATTTGGTCAAAAATTATCTTTTTCACTATTTAGTCCCCTTCCTCTTTTCCCCTCTTCCCCCATCCGTTGTTCATTAAATATCCATATCCTCCATACACCTCCAAGCGTGCAATTCAAAACGCATTGGACCATTCTCACTACACCCTAGTTGGGAGGGAAGGGGGAAGAGAAGGCTGATAAACTTGTAATTGTAAGACTTCAAGTTTATTTATGTTTAACATTCAAAATTCTGCGTGGCATACTTCATATGGATGTTCTACTTTTCGAAATTAGTGCTGTAATACAAATGCTGCGCAACAGTTTTAAGTTGACCATTCTAAAATACAATTAATTTCGTAAATTATAGACAATTTTTTTTTGCAGTCGGGGTTGTTCCAGTTTGGAATTCAGTTGTCTCAGTACCCTCTGAGGTTAATGAGTAAGATAAACTTGACTCTTTCTGAAACAACCAGACTATTACGCTTATATTCAAACAACTAGGCAATTTACCCAAAGGCTTGCTATCAGTGGGCCAAGGAACCTTTCCAGACGTGTAGCCACGTAAACAAATTATTATTATATATAAAAAACTATTGGATGTATCCTATTCAAGTATGCTCTTAATGAACGAATATTCGTGTATTTGTCCGACATGTACTTGTTACCCAAAAGACACGCCTTCTGTTATTACTGTAATAAAATTGGGTAAAAGGGAACAGCAACCTTGAATCACAGTAGACTAAGTTCGATGTAAGATAAGACTGCAGCTGTTATAATTAGCACATAATAGAATGATAGTGTTAGTGAATGAACACCTTAAAGTTAGTTGTTGAAAATTTTTGCTTAAAAAGGTTAAAAACTTTCTGTCATATTTCATCCCGTTACGTATTCATACTTGAAGAAATGTATTGCTGTGAAATGAATGTCTTTGACTCGTTGCAAATATGACCTATATCCCAATTTAAGAGTATATTTAAATCATTTATTTTTCGTCGTAACATTGGTTTCAACAAACTGAAACAGTCTGGTCAGTTTCAATCTAATGCACTTAAAATGTTAAAATGTATATTAGGCCGCGAAAAAACAATTATCAGTTCTTAGAACCTTCTTGGTGACATTTTTTAGCTAAATAAAAAATGTGACCCGAAAAGAGAAATTTGTGAGAGGTGAACTTTCTTGCGCATGTTATACTGCAAGCATCTGATTTAGTTGTAGTTTGAAATAGTTTAGAAATTTACTGCCACAATCTGAACAAAAAGAATCAATGTAAGATACTGGCTGGCTTGGTTTCAGTCATAAATAAAAATAAAAGCCTGGTCACCGAGTGACTTTTGGGTTTGTAAAAAATGCCCGAGAACCAAAACATTTTTTTTCCATGGCCTATTATATAGACGTACGTACATATGCAATGTGGGTTTAAAAAAATTGAAGGAATTTTGGCTCAAACAATGATCTGCTACAAAATTGGTAATCCTAACTTGTTTCATTTTTCAATGGTTGACACTGAACAGTTATTTAGGGTTAAGTTCAGTTAGTTTAAGTAGTAGAAGAATTGTCAGTGGACTAGTTAGTGTGTATGAAAAATATAGACCTTTCTAAAGAGAGATGGTTTCTATGCCTTCCTCTGTCTTAAACCTACGTTCCAAGTTTTCCAGTTAAATGTTACTAGGTGTTATAAACTGTTAACTCATCAGATTTTAATAACTATTGGTTTATCAGTTGTCTCTCGCATTACAAGGTATTTTGTCTGGCGTTACTCAAGATGACTGTGGCAATGTGTACCCGTACCAATTGTGACTTCGTACATCCAGTTGTAATGTTAGATGGATTTGTGAAGGAACTTGCTTTCAATGAACTTTTGTGCAACAATGTTGTATACATATTAGTACGTAGATATTATTTGACTCCTGGTTATTTGACCAGTAGGAACACTATGTTGAATTGAAGCACAAATACTGACTTGGGCCTTGACTTGCGTGTTGATTTGGATGTAAACTTGAATGGACAAATACGGTACCTTACTCATTCATTAGGGTTGGTTCTGTAAGTGGTTCAAAAAAGTTCTTAAGTTTACATGTCTGTGTGACTTGTTTATTGTGTAATTGTGCGTACCGTATTATCATTTTCTTTGCACCAGTGCACCCCTGGCGGCAAAGGAGGAGTATAGTGAAGATGTGATGTTTCATCTTCACATGCTCTCCCCAAATAAAAATAATAAATCAACAAAATAAAAGCAAGTCACCTGGGGTAAGTTCGAGTATAAATCTAAATCACTGAACCAGCACTTCAATGCGAGCAATTTCTGCCAAGAAACCAAACAATTTCCGATCAAATAATTTTCAACTGTCATTCTTCATGCTGAACTTCCAGCGGGGTATCGCTTCCACCCGCTATAAGACCACTAGCCAAGCCCCGGAACCATGCCCCATAGCCACAGGTTGTTGTGGTTCCCTCTTTCCCCCACCAGCACGTGGCAAAGCCCACATTTTTTTTTATTTCTTTTGCACAACTTAGTCGCTAGAGAGCCCCCAAAATCGCACACTGGAGACCACCTTCTTTTCTGACGTCTCACATCTCTCACCTCAATCCTGTAATGTTCTTTACTTCTAGTGTAATTTTTATTCATGCTATTTGGTGGTTTTTTTATTTGTATGATTTGCTTCCTTTTTATTTCACTGGTTTCATGCTATTATAAAGCCTATACTGTATTGCGTTTTTTTATGCTGTCATATCCATATTTTTATTCAGATTACCGTATTGGCTCGTATATAAGCTGCATTTTTTTCCAAATATTGCATCCCAAAAAAGTAACCTGCGACTTATATGTGGACACAACCGAATCGCTAAATATTGATCAATAGTGGCGTTCAAATATACCATTTTAACTGTTTTTTCGCCAATTTCCAATGGTGCAAACCACAAGTCTCCAGCTACAACCATCCTGACGTTATTTATAAAAAAAAAACAGTTGCATATGAAAAATTGCTGCTCGCTGCTAATTTTTACAGGACGAATGTATACCAAACAGTGCTCGTCTCTTAATTAATATCAACATTTACACATCTTTAAATTTTTACATCTTTACAATTGTGCAGAAAATGTATGCAGTGCTCACTTTTTTTTTCTTTTTTTTTTTTTGGAGGGTAACGTTTTCTTTCTGGAGCGGCTTATGTGCAAGCACGGCTTACATGCGAGACAATACGGTACTTATGAGCTTGCTGGTTAGTACTGTAGTTATACTAATTTGGAGTTATGTTGCTGTTATCCTGTTAAGGTAACGTTCGTGCCCAGACTTTATTGGTTACTGCCTTAAGTCCAGGAAAAAAACACGCAACCACTACGCTGAATAGTGAACACAACAAAGTTCGCTTGAATTTTCGGTGAAGTGCTACATCGAAAATTCAAGCGAACATTGTTGTGTTCAGCGTAGTGGTTGTGTGTGTGTTTTCCTGGACTTATGTCATTTCTAAATGACTAGACGCCGGTTGCCGGTTTTTTTTGTGGTGACTGCCTTTTTTTTCATATTGCTAAGGGCGGTTTCCTTCGTCGTTTTTAGTTTGTGCAAGTCACCCGAGGTTTTACAAGAATATGTTTTGATTTTTCTCAACTAAAAAGTCGAACTGTCCAGTTTCAACTGCATTTCACGCCAGCATTCAAATGAATTAGCAACATGGGTTAGTAACTGCATCTAACCTAGATAACATGGATAACGTATAGATAACTCGTGGATCGCATAGTAAATAAATATAATGCGGATTAACTGTATAGATAAAGTAATCTGGATACTGTATATCACAGCATTTGTCTCGAACTTCCAGTGAAAAACATTTTTCGTTAACAAGTGACAAATACAGTCCGCGCCCGTAAGCATGGCACTGGGGGGGAAAAAACACAGAAAATGCAGGCATGAGTTAAGCCCCCACCCGTCCTCGGAGTTACGTGGTCCATAAAAATAAACTGACTCCGAAAATGGGAGTCCTGTCCCGTTTATCACCATGGGATGCCATGAAGAAACTTAAAACACTTGCTTTTCGTTCACACTTCGGTCACTCATCCATTGTTGTACAATCGGCTTAGAAAGCTGGGTGGCTAAGCTAACTTACGGGGACCAAAAAAAAACACCTTCCTTGGTTTCCCGGAATTGTGTTGGAAGGGATAGCAATGTCCATCTTTGTGTGTTTTCATCAGTCAGTCTCGGGGCAGGTTGTATTAGGATGGAGCTCATCAATGCTCAGAAGAAGAATTTCAACTATCCCTTGGTGAAATTTAGGGTCTGCCACATTTCTTTTGGCAATGTGAGGTGTCGTCGTGCAACGTGCACTTCATTGAAAGTTTGTTAGCCTCCACTGCAAAACGACAAGTTGGTACAAACAACTTGGGTATTTTCACAGGCAAAGCAACTCGCCTATCTTAAAACAACACTGCCTTTCCCATAATTTTTTCTTCGACATCAGTTTCCATACGATTTTTAGGGATATGGACTCCCAACGAAATGTTTCGACGACATCGCTCCACAGTAGCGTCAGCGGTGGGAGAATGCACATTTTGGAATTGCAAGGCGCAATCGTGATTATGTTTTGCGCAGAAAACATACAACACTCGATACCTTCGCACTCTTCTGTGATGAGGCCGTAATGCTTAAAGTTTGCCCACATAGGGATTGACAGCTGAAAAAGTTGTGATGAATGTTTTGTTTGTGTCTTTGCTCACGTGGTCAATTTCACTATCGGTGTGTCTCTCGTTTTTCCTGCTAGCTATGGAGCCTGGAAGCTCTGGAAAGTTCCATTTGGTGGTCTGTGAGTTTTCCATGCTTTTTGTTGGGGGTGACGACTGCGAGCGGACATCGGTGCTGCTCGGCTGCCACTGGTGCATACTGTTCAGCAGTGGTGATGCTGGAGGGAGTTTCTGCTGCGCAATCACAGTGTGTATGGTATCTCATCCGCACGATTGGCCCACAACATTCTAAGATCAGTCATTTGCTTGGTATTTCCGATTTGGTTTAATAAAGGTAAGAATATGGCCAGTGTTAGCAGGAAAGCACTGATCCGAGTCACTATTGTTTGCGCTTTTAGGATAATTTGTTGCTGTCATTCCGAATGGTGGGGCCCGCCTGTGACTGCCGAAACCGTTAGTGCGTTTGTTTCACCTTGTTTACAAAGTTCTTTCCTGCTTTTTAGTCCCAATTCGTCTCTCTTGTACTCCCCGCTGTTCCGGTGTCATTTTATAGGTTCTGTGGGGGTTCCATATCATGTTCTGTTGGATTGAGAAATGAAGAGATTTCCTGTGAACACTTTATTGTCGTTAAGTCCCTTTACTTCTCTGAACTGACTGGCTTCTGGTGCCTCATTCCAGGCCAGAAACGAGAGTGCATGTGCCTAGCATGCAGGTGGGAGTTGCGTGGTGAGGAGGAGATGTTTCATCCTCAAAGTTAAGTTAACATGTCTGTGTGACTTGTTTATTAACATTTTTTACATCATTTAGGTAGTTAGTTGGCACCCATGTGCTAAAATGCTGATTCTGATATCAGATTTCACTACTGAAAAAAAACATTGGCCTATTTCTTATTTGGTGTGTAGAAGTCTGATGTTTAAAAAAAGTAAGTGATTAAAGTTTAATTCTTCATGGATTCAAAATTAATTGAGGATTTATTTCACGAATAAAAGCTGTAATTTCTACAGGACTAAAATTTAGCGTCCAGAAAGTAACTATTAGCACATCTATCACAAAAGAATATAGTAAAATTGAGCATTTCTGAGGTGTTACCAATGTATCCGAAAAAGTCTGAATCTCAACGTTGATGCATCTCTACTTGTATAGTTTGACTTTAGTGAAGCCTAATTTGTACTGTAATGACTTTGAACAAATTAGAGTGCTCCAAGCAGGCGCGTCCCGCCCGCATAGCCCAGCATGGAATAGGACCTCGGTTCTATTTTGTTGGTTTTCGGAACCCGAGGTAATGATTAATAGGGACAGACGGGGGCATTCGTAATGTGACGCTAGAGGTGAAATTCTTGGACCATCGCAAGACGAACTACTGCGAAAGCATTTGCCAAGAATGTTTTCATTAATCAAGAACGAAAGTTAGAGGTTCGAAGGCGATCAGATACCGCCCTAGTTCTAACCATAATGAGGATGCTGGTTTACAATAACTGACCTTAATTAAAGAATTAACCAAAGCATTATTTCAAGTTTGCTATTGTTGTAAGACAGCAATGAAAACCTTCTGTATCTACATATATTAGTTGGATCATTATCCTCATACGTACTCTTATCACATTATATTATTTTCACGGTTTTATATTCGCGATATCAATTTTTAATATTCTTCTGTTCAATTCAGGCTTTGCCTACTACTGTTTATACTAAAAATGTCAGTATATTTTCTAGTAGTTTGTGGCCGATTACTTTTAAAAAAATAATTTTCCATATGAATATGATTTATTGCTCACTTTCGTTTTATTCTTGTCAGTTATTTAGCATATCACTTCGTTTTTCGTTTGTGATGTCAGTAGCATTTCCTTTAGTCCCCAGCTCATGAAATAAATGAAACAAAGGGGCTAAATAATAAGACTATATTTATATCAGCCTTCAAAATATATTGTTTGGTTTGAATTGAGTCATTAGAAAATGTTGATAAAAAAAAACGAAATGTCTTATCAAAGTTAATGAAAAATCACTGTTGCGTGCTAAGAATAACAAAGTGTTTTTTCAACTTAAAAAATAATAAAGAAAATAAATTAACATAAATAATGTATTCCTTTGTAGTTAAATAGCTTTAGACTGTTTTGATTTTTTTTGTACATTTAGACTACGTAAGTTAGTTGTAGTTATGTAAGCTTTTGGTGTTAAGCCCATAACCACCCATGCAGACTACACTTGCTCATCAGATTTGGGTCCCATATTGTGCATATGCGTTGGCAAGAATTTATAGCCCCTGTAAATGCTTGGTGTTGGCATTGTCTGTCACCTGTTATCCAAAAATAGGGCGAAAAGAGTAAAAATGCAAGTATGTAGCTACAGCAGTCTAACTTGTAACTTAACACCAGTTTCTGAATTCCATTGTGTCTTTCTACTTACGGGCTCAAAGTAAAGTCATACACCTTAGCACAACTGGTGTTCTATATTTCATGTTTTAATATCTAGTACAGTGGACATCAGTTATAAGAGGGACTCAGTTTTAAGCAAATTTTGTTTTAAAAGAACAGATTTTTAACTAAAATTGTAGCAGATTTAGTGCTATTCTCTTCCAGGTATAAGGAACCTTTTTTCCCTGTCCATCGAAAATTGTTATAAACTGTGTTGACTGTATTGTTGCATAGGGAAACAAAGTCATTCACCCGGTTGATACATCAGGTAGTTAGGCAAACAAAATTGCCATTAGTTAATTTCAACAATTTTTTATTAGTACAATATTTTCATTATCTTTTTTTGGGGTGTTTCTCAGTTATCTTCCACTGGTATATAAAGTCATGTATAACGATTTTGTTAACCAAATGAAGTGAACGTTATGTGTGTAATTGTTGCAGGACCAACATGCACTTAACCTGTGCGCACATCTCAGGATATGTTATTTGTATATCTAGTCATGTTGAGAGGATTAGCAGTTTATTCTAAATGATGTGTTTTACAAATTTTGTATTCTTAACTTGAGAGCAGAATTATCTGCTCATTATGTATATTGTTTATATTTATGTATTGTTGCCCGTTTTTCTTCATATATCTGTACAGTTTTGATTTGACAGAATTAAAGTATTGGAGTTAACAAGTGCTGTATTTTTTTGTAGAAATAATAGTTTGACTGATATTCCAGGATTGTACGGCTCTCAAATACCTAGAGCTTGTCTCCCTTTATTCACTCGTGCCTTGCAGCATTTCAACGTGAGGACAAATGCAACAATTTAAGAATAAGACTTCGAAAATTACGCAACTGTTCTTTGAAGTGCAGGCACATATCAGAACTGTCTACATAAAAAATTGTCAGATTCCCTTCATTCAATTGTCTGTGCCTGGATAGTCGAAGGGAAACTGCAAATTCATCGTGCCAACAAATTGCTCTGTTGTGCGACTACTCTTTTTCCCATAGCTTGTTACACTGCTTACCTGCTGGTTTTTTACACATCAAAGGACACTGAGAAATGTTCACGGCGGTTTGTGATTAGTCTGTCCACTTTAACGGCGATTAGTATGTTGTAATGATACGCACTGTTGTGTTGATCTGGTTTCGCTCGTGCTTTTTCCTGCGGGATTTCTAGGTCCTTCGTGGGCTAGTTAGACGATGTCGTTCACTAAGTGAGGGAAGGCTCTCCTTTCCCTTCTGCCTCTTTGCTTGCTGGTTTCTCGATTTGCATCCTACTTTTCTTGGTGTGTTGGTTCTTTCGCTTGGGGTTTGGCCCTGGTTTCCTTCCTCTGTGGTCTGTCGAAGTTTCGTTGTAATGTTGGTCGTTCGTTTTTTATTGACGAACTTCGTTGAGGAATCGTGATTAGGCTACTCAACACATTTTTGTTCTGGATGGTTCTCAATTTCCCCGTTAACGTGGTGGCGGATGATTCGTGGTGTCGGTTTTTGATTGTTTACCTCCGATGATTTTGGTTGAACGGAGGGTGACGTCGATGCCGTGTTGACTTCGTTGGTACATTCATAGTCGTTTCATTTTGTTGATCTGTCGTGCTTTGCCGTTCCATTTCTCGCTCGTTTTCTTTTAAGATGCACGAAATATCTTCTTTCGTTATGGCCAGTCGTTGGTTTGTTCGTACCATGCTGCTTTTCAGTTCAATCATCTTTTTTCGAAGATCGTCTGCTTTGATTCTGAACACCAGTGTTGCATGCACAAGGTCCTCGTTGTCCGCCATTGTGGAGCGTGCACATGTGGTCTTGTAACAAGAGTTCGGTTGGACGTTTCAGGAATAGTTTCAAAATATGAGCACGAACCGGTCACAAATTGTTTTAATGCGTACTCACATGTTAGTTGAGGGTCTGGGTCGTTGGATGTTCAGCATTGTTCAGCGATGGCTTCTAGATTTTCCCTCTCGGTCAAGTTTCGTCGCGATCGTCGAGCGGTTGGAGAAAAACATGGCGGCATGCACAAGCTTGAACAGAAGTTATCGTCCTTGAATCACTGAATTTCTACTCGTAATTACCTCCAAGTCTTCGTTCTACTGTTCGGGCAACTACTTTTGTCAGATTCCCTTCATTCAATTGTCTGTGTCCGGATAGTCGAAGGGAAACTGCAAATTCATTGTTTACTTGGTTTATTAACGTGCTCAGACTGACTGTCGCCAATGCAGTGCGGGCATGAACTGTCCTGGCTTCCTCTCTCTCTCTTGCTCGGTGGCGTGCGTGCATGCGCGATCATTTGGCGAAAGGGAAAAGCCGGAATGAGGACGACGTGTGATGACGGCATCATCACAAAATATTGAAGTTTTCATTTGTAGAGATCCTAGCTTCATTGCTTGATCTCCCTTATGCTAATGTTCGCAGTACAATCTTTGATGTATACAGATAGATGGTAATAGCGATGATGCGATCCAAAAGTTTGTTGTCCTGATAAAAGTTTTAAAATTATCGCGATAATCGATAATATCTCAATAAAACAAATTTTGAGGCTGGAATAACCATTTAAATTTTGATAAGTAAAAAAAAAAACCTTGGTTGAAGCCTACAGTGCAACCTTCACGAATGTGAATTGTGTGGCACTCGCCCTTTGGCCAGTAGACATGAAAATGCACTTGCCATTGTCCATTACTTCCTCACCATGTAGATACAATTTAGCACTTGTGCTGCTACTTAATGCTTAAAAATTGTTTGCATTAAACTAACTCCAATCAGGAAAAGTGGCTAACAACAGTAATGCACACTTGGCTGGAGAGCCCATGTGATTCTGCACACAACTTTGCAAACCGCTTGTTTCTAGCTATTACGGTTTCTGAGATATGACAATTTAAGCATCAGGGTTTGCGCAATAATTCGATATACCAAACAAATGTACACAAATCGCTGTAAATTATATAAAGGAAAGAGGAAAACAAGCCAAACAGCGAAAATCGTACACCCTTTGACAATGGATACCCCCTCGGATCACGGCAAAGCTCTTAAATTTGGTGAACCTTCGCCACCACCTTCAGAAAATACAGGATGGATTGCCTGGAGCCTTTCCCTGCTTTGATTCTGGGTCTCCTCCTTCTACAGGAATGGTGTCACTTTCTCCCACCACTAACTTGTAAACCATTCAACAACGAGCCATCGCACATCGGTCCTATCTCAGGCCATGCCAAGCCGAACCTTTGGTTCTTTCTCTCGCCCTTCACATACACGCTTTCGAGGTAACTTTCGCCTACCTTGAACAGCCTTCCCTGCACTCTGCGAGCATTACGTGTACGACCTTTTCGGTAACATACTACAAGTAGCCTGGTCACTTTCTGATGTTCGTCAATCTCAACCACAAGCCATTCGATTCGTCAACTCCTCTCAGACATTTACCAGACCACTGGCATTACCAAACTTTCCACTTCATTCCCAGACATCAGGACCTTCGTCTCCAGACGTCGAACCCCTACCTTTGTCCCTTCCATCGCCTGACTCACCAAATCAACATCCTTCGCTTTTACAGGGTTCTAGCTATAAAAGACTTTTGAATACGGCAAACTCATCCTTCGACATACCGGATTTTATCCCCTTAGAGATTACCCAGGTTCCCATGAAGCCTCAAGTCCGAACGAAAACACATTCATTCTCCTAGATTTCTCAGACGTCGCCACGAGCATAGGGATTCCTCACCATACCATTCCCCTTTGCTCCAACCCCCTCTTGACCATCAATTTTCGTACGTGGAACATTCTCCAGCTCAACTGTGTCAACTGACATAACAACTACTCCTGTAGAACAGCCTTCGCTCTTCCAGATGCCCTCCCTGCATAAGCTTGTAGCCCACATTCCCAGGATAATTCGTCTACCTACATCAACCCTTCAGGTTTCCAGAACAACCGATCCTTCAGTTGACACCTTCGCCTCTCCTTCGTCGCTTTCCAAAGAGTGAGTGGATTCAACCCTCAAGTAGCTTGAAGTTTTCACTGGACTATGTCACCCCATCGAAAGGGTGGTACATATATAAGGCGCAATAATAAATAATGAAAATTGTATTATGACATCAGCAGAACTGAGAATGCATCCCATAATGAAATAGTAAAAAATAATATTACTAAAAAAAAAAGAGAAGGGGGGGGGGGCCGTTTTTCCTTAACCTATCTTTCGTTAGCATGCCTATTCGGCAGATTACGCATTCACAAGGGCCTCATCCTTCGGTACTTCTACGTTCTTTTCCTATCAATAAAGGATCTTCTTTTCAGAAAAGGATATTGTTCCTTCACTGCACAGCTAATAATAATAATAAATTTGTCACTATAGCAACAGGTCTGGCAAGGACCCTAGGACCGCTAACAGCCAGCTTAAATTAAAAACAGAAGGCAATCGTATATAATGAAAGAGATTGGCCGGCAAGAGAAAGGTGAGGAGATTAGGTGTTGAGACACGAATGCCTTACCACTAACGTTAGACCTGCCAGGGACTCTAAGGCACCCGATGGCATCGCGAAATGTGTTGGACACGGGAGGTGTCGGATCGGCCCAAGTAAAAAATAAAAGGCAATTGAACAAGTGAGACGATTAAAAAGCATCATTATGTAAAACAAAGTATGGTTATGATAAGTACTAAAAACAAAAGCATCCCCAAGATAAGAATTGTCACCACCTAAAAATAAATAATAAAAAAAACCACTTTGTTGAATAGCAACAGGTCAGGCAAGTACCGAGGGTCACTAATAGACAGCCTAAGTTTAATGGGGCGGGAGCAGACATATGAAGATCGTAATTATATGCAAGATAAAGATGTTCCCGAAGATCCTGTATTCAACTCGGAGGGTAAGACCGACGTATAAAAATCTCTAGATTAAACGAGCTGAGGCGGCTTCGAAATGTATGAATCGTGGGCGAAGTGACAATTTCGTTGGTAAAGAATTCCAAATCTTAACCACTCGCAACGTGAAAAGACTACGTCTACAATCTAAATGTGATGTTTGCACCGTATGCTTCAAGGAATCCTCTAGTCCGGTTTGACTCCGACAGGTCAAAAAGAGGCATATCTACCCCAACTACACCATGAAAAATTTGGTAAGAAAAAGATCAATTTTGATTCTCCGTAGTTCGAGTGGGTCAAGTTTAAGGATCTGCAGATGTCTTCCATACGACAGGTTGTGCAATCCAGGCAATATGCCTTGGTAAACCGTCGCTGGACTGCCTCTACCGCATCAATGTCATGAAGCAAATAAGGGGACCAAACGGGGCTAGCGTACTCCAAAATTGGTCTGACATACACCTTGAATGCCAGAACTTTGATGTCGCGGTCACTGGACGAAAAGCATCTGTTAACCAGAGCTATATACGCAGATGCAGTAATTTTGCGACAGTGCAGGCTGAACTTAAGTCCATCACAAAACCAGACCCCAAGATCTTTAGTTGAGCTAACCGAAGGAAGAAGGCTATTATCAAGATAATACGGTGTCCCTGAATTTGAATTTCCAATATGTATAATTTGACATTTGGTTGAAGAAATTGGCAGTTGCCAGATTTCATTGTGTAAAGAAGAACGGTTGCGAGTATAACTTCACCCCATCTCTGTGCCCAAGTTAGAGTATCCGACAACAGAAAAGGAATATTTGGTACAAAATATTTTGAACATATATAGTAAATATCTTTAATATTAAACACTTTTACGAATTTTTTGGAAACAAAATAATAATATTGGAGATATCCCAAAATCTTTTTTTCTTTTCGAGTTTACCCCTCTGGTACTCAACTTGATTTTTGGTTAGTAAAACCACCACTAGTTGACGCTAGTATCGCCTATATCGTGCTGTTGGCGGATAAGTTACCTTTTTACCTAGTCGAGTCGTGCTATTTGCGCCTCTACTTTCCGCTCCTGGGAAAATCACTGTGCCTATTTTGGCCTCCAGCATCCGACACTCCACAACATCGTCCTCTGCCCCCAGGAACAAACATGTGTCCAACATTCGTTTCAGCAGCCTCTCTTTGACCCACACCAGGTCTGTCAATGCCGTTGTGCTTGCAACCGTCCAACCCTTGCCTTTGTCTATCACTAACAGAGGACGAATCGCCCGCTATCGAAGCCCTTCACGGAGTGTTCAGCTCAAATCGCCCAGAAAAACGCAAAGGATCAAATGGCACGATCCCAATCACAATCACATAATGAATCACCTTCACCGGTTTCCACACCTGGCACATCTGGTTCCTCCATTAACAAAAGCCAAAAGAAAACGAAAAATAATGGATTGCCAACAAAGAATAAACCTCTGTCATAACCGCCTAAACAAGAACCTTCAACACCTTTACAACCTGTTCTAAGTATAGGTTCCTCTTCACCGGCACCTTTCTTACCTCCAAAAAAGGTATCACAAAGTGTCAAATCGGCTGCTATTGTTGGACCTGATGTACGTCCTACACCTCCACTTTTGCAACCAGTTTCGAATTTCGGCTCGCCCATCTTTCTGTACTGCCCTCCCATCAGTCATTGAACTTAAAACTTCATTGTGCCTAGGTTTACAAATTCCAAAGCTTAAGCAAGCTAGATTAGCACGAAAATTGCTGCCACCCTTGCTCTTATGTGCAGGTTTATAATGGAAGCTGATGTTCTCAGAGCCACAAATCAAACTATCTACAGATAATTCTCTCTTACAAGATCAAGTTCGTGAGTTACAGACGGATTTAGCTCTCAACGAGCACAAGGTCAACCGTCTTTCACCATTAGCTTCGAGCTCGTTGCCCTCATGGAGGCTCTCACACTGTGCTTAACCAGCATCCTGTAGACCACCTTGCGGCCGCCCACCAGGCGCTACCTACAGAAAATGTAAACGCCCTTCGCGCCCACGCGATTCCCGATTCATACCACTACCATCACCTTTATCACCTTTGGTCAAACCGCCCGCTCTCACATCTTCAACACTAGATATTCCTCTTGAACCGAAAGACACTTCCTCTTCGTCCTCCGTCCACACTCTGGCCGAGAAAAGTTCTTTCAACTTGCACCTCCAATTTTGACAAAGTTTGGGAATCCACTCTGGAATCTCTGCGTTCCAATCGTTATTCCATATGGCAATTTGATAAAGCACCACATTTTGTTCCGGTCCAACCTGGAATCTATCCATCTTTCGGACATAGCCACCGAAGATATACCCTGTTCCTTGTGCAGAGCAAAAGCGAAGGGTGTAAGCACTGGATTTCCGCTCCTCCCCTAAAAAAAAAGCAATCCTAAATTATTATGGAATTATTTTCTATCTTAATTGAGGGACCGTATCTTTGGGACCATTAACGATTCCCCACACAAAAAAAACAAACAAAAAAACGCACAAAATGAACAACAAATATTCTGAACCTATAATACAGAGTGTTTCTTCTTAGATTAACTTCCCTTCTGAAAATAAACAAGAAGAAAGGCACGCTGTGGACGGGTTCCATAGACCCACTTTTTCCCCAAGCCTTATTAGTCTTCTTCAAAAAATAAGACACCGCCTTCCTGGATTCTACCATGGATAAGGTCCCCTTCACATCTTTCTTTTTTTTATGGTCCTTATTATGATTCGTAGCCGTCTTTCGTTACGCGCATTCACGTCGAGTTTTCAACATGTCAATTTTGCCCTATCACTTTTACGGCTAGCCTGCTGCGTGTGAATCTTACAATTATTCTCCTGTTCTTAATACTTCTTACCATATGGTATAGATTTTAATCGACACTATGCGAAACTATTTATCCCAATCACTAAATAAGCACTTCTGGAAGATGACAGACATCCTAGAACACTCTGAAAACTTCTTGACAAGTGCTAATTTTTTTGCCTGGATACTTATGCCAATCACGTGCATCAGGAGAAACTCTTCTTCATGGAACACTCAAGACTCAGCAATCCTCAATATCATCGGCCACCGGTCCCAGCCGATTTTTCTCTCTCCACCACTGCTACAGTCGCTCCCTTGGTCGCTGACACCGGTACCATCCGAGCACTACACTTCCGAATTCTCGGGTCTTATCGCAAAGCATGTGATCCATGTTGCTCCCAATCCGTACCAACTAGGTTTCTACAGTCAAATTATTCTTTGCCCGAGAAGACGGGAGACTACCGTCTTATTTTCAATCTCTGGCCCTTGAACCAAGTCATAGACAATCCTCATTTTCAAATGGAAACAATCGAAACTATTTGCGCCTCCCTGTTATCAATGGATTGGACGATTTCTATAGATCTTGCGGACGCATATCTACACATTCCCCTTCATGCCTCTGTCCAGCACCGCTTCCGATTTATCTACGAATTCCTCTGTCTGCAATTCGGACTCAACGCTGCTCCCCGAGTGTTAACCGCAGTCTTCAAGCCGGTCCTCTCCCACCTGCATCAGCACCAGATTCGTGCGGACGCATACCTCGACGACTGGCTTCTACCATGCAATTACTTTGTCGACATTTCACTCTGCCTAAACCATGAACATGCTATACCCAGGACTCCTCATCGAGGCCAAAAACGACGGGATCTACGTATCGCAGGCAGGTTACATCAATAAAATACTTGAAGAATTCTAAATGACTGACTGTATCCCTGTATCTACCCCATCCCCGACCTCCGTCAATATTGGCGATTACCAGGATTCTCCACCTTTTGACCATACATCATATCAATCCCTCATCGAATCACTTCTATACTTAGCTAATCACTCCGATATTAGCCATGCGGTAATCAACCTCTCCCAGTGCAACGTCTCACCATGTTAGCGCCACTGGAAAGCAGCTAAATAAGTTGTCAGCTACCTCAAGGACACTCTCATCTATAGACTATTTTACCCATATGGTGACCTTCCCATTTTACAAGGTTTTTCCATCGCTACCTGATTGGTCACCAAGGACTGTCGTGGTTTCTCCGGGCACACTATCCGCTTGGGACACGGGGTTATAGTTTGGAAGACTTTAAAACAACGTATGACTCAATTGAGTTCCTGCGAATTAGAGAAACCTAATGTGCCCGTGATATGAGGTGGATATCTGCCATGACCAAAGAGGTTGGGATCCATTTCTCTCCACCTCCCCCACCCCTCTTACATTCAGATAGTTGGTCAGGTATAGGCCTTATTCACAGCCTCTCAGCCAGTACTAGACCATGTCATTCTGCACGTAAGGTTTGTTTTTTACGGGACCTCATTCGCAAAATGGTCATCCAACTTCAATTTATTCCTGGAACATGCCTCGTAGCTGACGTACTTACCAAACCAGTCTCCAAAGAATGCCTGGAACTTTTTCTCGACCAATTGGGGCTTATTAGACCCACTAGCCAAATACGAAGGCCTTCCCTAAATGTCACTTCCCCCGAAAATTCCGGGGACATGGGGTTCCTTGTAACTCCCCGTCATGTTTAGTGTGTACACCTTTAAATTTATAACTCTTTCGATTGTTACTATGTTATAACCATTAAAGGCCGGTTGCCACCAAATTAGCATTGCAGCATCTAGACCTATAGAGTTCTCTCTTGCAGGAAGCAAAGGAATGCACGAAGCAAAACTTTTAAATGCAACAAACAAACCACATGACTCCTTAATAATTGAGTAAAAATTTGGTACGCCCTCCCTGAAAACAAGCTATACAGGTTAACGATACTGATGTCACTAGATGGCATTCCTTTGCTTCCTGCGAGAGAGAACTCGATGGGCCTAGATGCTGCAATGCTAATTTGGTGGTAACCGGCCTTGAAGTATGAACTTAGGTTTATTTCTGCTTGTTCCTTAAGGTTCTTCTTGATGTGAAGGGAACCACTTATCGTAACCTAACAGATAAGGTTGATCCCCCTACTCCTTGAATGGAGGAACCAAATGAATACGATAGTTTACTTTACTTTACTTACCTTACTTATGCTGTAAATTACTGTACCAAATAAGGGTTCACACTTATTGCTCCTTGAAGGGTCTCGGTGCCCAAACCCCTACGATACTTTATGACGAAAAGCCCCTTCTCTTAAACTGCCTGTTGAGCTAGGCCACGATTTATTGCTTTTAAAATACATGTTGGCCAATCTTGTGTATAAATTCAACTTCTCTTAATATACAAAAATATTTTCCTACCCTGGGAACAATTTTTAATTTCCTTAGGCTAATTCCTTCTTAATGCCACGCCTAGTATGCAAAAAAAGATGTGTATCCGGGGGTTGAGGAAAGATATTCTTCCGAACACCTCCTACTCACCTAAAATACCACTTATTCCTCTTTTGCGTTACACGTATTTTTTGCCTCAAATAAATACGGCAACAGTTTATTTATTTATTTATCTAGAAACAGCCTAGTACACGACGGCTAAGTTCTGTGCTAATAATTACTGTTACCTAACATGCTTAATTGTTTCTGTCAGTAATAATGTGACCTTTGGAACGCCTAAATAAGGCTGGTCTGGAGCTACTTGAGTTACGCAGAATCAAATTTGATTCAGTCTTTACCTACAAGATCCTACACGATTTCACATCTGTGAACATCCCTTTTTTTGATTTAGCGCCTTGTATCGTCGAACGAGGGGTCATAGCTGGAAACTTACAATGTCAGCCTTGTCTTCAAACTCGCGGAAACTTTTTTTTCAGTGCGAGTATCCATGTTTGGAATGCTCTTAGCGAGCTTACCGTAAACCGAAACATGGTGCAGGGATTTCGTTGCCACCGCAACGTGCAGAATCTTCATCCATTCTTGAAGCGTTCTTGGCTCGAGGGTACTTAATCTTTCCCCATTACTCCTCATTTTATGGTATGGTGTTGGTGGTTCACCGCCATTCCATGACCTTCTCGCCCCTAGGGGTCGCAAAGATTATTATATAATGTCTTCCTTTCCTATTACCGCTTCCACTATATTGTTGTCACCCAATCATTGTCTACTTTCTTGTTCCCGCATAATAATGCTATAATGCACATTGTGGTCCCGTAGGGCACTCGAAACCCGAGTGAGGGCAGGGTGTGTCGCAGACCATGTGTTGACAATGGCATCTTTAGTGAGTGGATCACCACTCGAACTGGGGAAGGGCGTTTGGGTAGGGCGTCTCCCGCTATGGTCTACCTGGTATGGTGGACTGCGGTCTGCACTGTGGCTGTGCGGGACAGGCGTCGAGCCTACAGGCATTGGAAGAGGCATCCGAGTGATGAAAACTGGCTTGTTTATCGTGGTATTACGCAGGAGTTGGCTTGGCTGATTAGGGCTGAAAAGAAAGCATTTCCGGAAAGGCTGTGCAGTCAGGTGGGCTCTGCTGGGTCATTAGGATTGGCCTGGCATATCTTGAGTCAACTGAGTGCCAAGGTTACACAGGTGTGGGTCTACAACCCTCATGGTCCTGAATATCCTGTTCTTCGAGGAGAGGCCATGGCGGATGCATACAATGAGCAGTTCGCTAGTGTGTATGCCTTGTCGTCAAGCTCTCAACCACTTGCCTTGCATCTATCTGTGGATATTGACTCTCCCACCAGTTTCCCCTGGGAGCAATCTGAGTTTGCTGCAGCGCTGTGTCGGTGTAAAGACGGCAGCACCCCATACGGACCTTGCGCAACCTGCTGCAGGCTGCGGTGCGCACCGTTGTTGGTCACATCCAGACTCTTTTCGATGGGGACCCAACTCCTCCTTCCTGGCTCTATACCATTTTGATGCCAGTCCATAAAACAGGCAGTATCCGGTCTAATGTGGTCAACTACCATCCGATTGCGCTCTTATCCAGCCTTGGCAAGATTTACGAGCAGATGCTCATAAAACGTCTTGAATGGCACTTGAAATACCATGGTTGCTTCGCATCTGTGCAGTTGGCTATCGAGCAGGCAGGACTGAGCAGGATGCTTTGTTGTTCTTCCTCTCTAGAATTCGTGAAGCCTGGGCACATGGGCATGTTGTGGTGGCAGTCTTTCTAGATATTAAGGCTGCGTACGACATGGTTAGTGTTGCCAGGGTCATGGCCGGCATGGAGAAGATGGGCATCAGCAGGAAGCTGGCCGAGGCAATTGTTGCGCTTCAAGGAGTCAGAACGTTTGCTACCAGAGTAAATGGGTGTTGGTCGCAAGAGGCGAGTTCGGGCCGAGGCCTTCCGCAAGGGAGCTGCCTGAGCCCGACCCTATTTGATGTTGCGATAAACGATGTCCTGGGTGAAATGGGTGCGCAGGTGAACATCGTCTGCTACGCGGACAATGTTGCAATGTGGTTTGCTGACAATGATGTTGAGGTCTGCATGACCCATGCACAAGATGCCCTAACCCGCACTTCCAACTTTATTGAGTGAGGGCAGGTTGCTGCTAGCGCCAGCCAAAATGGAGTTGGTGGCCTTTTCGTGATCTCTCGTCCGGCGCAGGTCCCCTCTTGCCATTGTGGTGGGAGGAGTTACGGTTCTTCAGAAGCCCTCTGTGAAGTATCTGAGTGTGATATTAGATGAACGGTTGGAGTGGAATTTGCATGTTAGTCATTTGAGGGAGCGAGTGCGTGCTCGGACTTCTATCCTCAACGAGTTGACCCAAGTTAAGGATGTGAAAAGAGAGCCCTTGCTATTGGTTTACCGGACATTCATCAGGTCACTTCTTGATTATCACCTGCCTTTCTTGTGCCCAGCACAACAGCACATCGACTCTCTTCAGGTTTCAGTAAATGACTTCCTCAAAATAATCTCAGGCTGTCTTGTCTCTACCCCTGTTCAAGTTATCTGAGTGGAGAGCAATGAGAAGCCTCTGCGTTATCGCTCGAAGGAGTTGCTTTTGGCCCTTTGCATGAGGAATGTCAGTCGTGGCTCCTCAGACCCGGTTAGGAGAGTTGTGCTGGATTACTGTGGCCTGGACCCGAGGGCTCGGGAGGCGCTTGTTGCTGTAGGGCATGGAGCAACTTTGATGTGCTCGTCCTCGTTCGGTAAACCACTGGAAGTGGTCTGTGCTCTTCTCTTTTGTCCGTGGGTGTGGTGTCCGGGCCTGGCAATGGTGTTTGACTCGCAGCACACGGATTGCGATATTTACTGTGATACCTCGTTCCAACGTTCTTCATGGTCGGGTGGTAACGGGTTTGCAATCCAGTCATTGAAGTTATTCCTTAAGCGGAAGGTGACGGCAGTTGGCTCAAGTACTGCGCGTGAGCTTGTGGCTGTGTCAGTAGCGTTAGATGTCGCTCTGGATCTGTTGCCTCCTTCCTTCTCAGTTATAACTGACTTATTGTCAGCCATTCGCTGGGTACAACGTTCTGCGGAAAATTTAGATGTCAGTCATCCGCTAGTTTTGTCAATTTGTAAAAAGTTATGGGAGGCATGTCAGATGAGCATTGTAACCATCAGGTGGGTCACGGGTCACGCGGGAACTCATAGCAGTTGTTGGCAGATGGTTTTGCGAAGGATGAGCTGGATGAGGGAACGACCCACGTGTCCCTGCTCACGCCAGTCCTCTCTATGAGACCGATCTTTCAAGACTGGCTCTACCAGAGCAAGGAGTGAAATGCAGCCATCACTGGTCGTGCCTTGCACAGCTTCAGCCATGGTATGAGGCGTGTTCTGTCTTGGACAAGTTACCTTTCTGGGCTGCGCGGATCCTGTCCCGACTGTGAAGCTGCCATTCATTGCTTCTGGCTCATTGTTCCGTCTTGGTTGGGTCGCTACATCAATTTGTACATCTTGTGGCGTCGAGGTATCTGTGAAGCTCTTACTCCTGGTCTGTAGGAA
>JAHWFP010010435.1:0-31919 GCA_023313725.1 Lithobius niger | reverse complement strand
TGCACTACATAAAAATGGAGGGAAAAACAACGGAAGAGCGGATTTCTTAGGCTTAAAATAACGTTGTTTTCTCCAACAACAAAAATCGCGCGTTTTAGGTCTAAGAAATCACTCTTCACAGCATCGGCTTCAGTATGACGCCCTTCTGTTTCTCTCCGCAGTGCCCCTTGCAGCTAACCCATTAAGGCTCCACCATAGCGTCATATACAATAATACTACGTTACACTACGTAGTATTATTGTATATAACTCTATGGTGGAGCCAGTTACTGGGTTAGCTGCAAGGTGCACTGGTGGGGAAAAAAAGAGCGTCTTACTGAAGCCATTGCTATTAGACTGGTTTTCTTAGGCCTAAAACGCGCGATTTTTGTCGATTTGTTGGCAGTTGCTGACATTTTTAAGCAAGCGGAATCTTTATTTTCCATTTACAACCTCGTAGCATAAGGGATTGGAGAAAACAACGGTTTTTTAAGCCTACGAAATCCACTCTCAAAGCACTGACTTGACTAGAAGTGCCGTTGTTTAACCCTCCATTTCAATTTGATGCCCCTTGCAGGTATCTCTCTTGTAGCAATATGACGTCACTTGATGCTGCTCTATTGGCCCATTTTGTCACCCCAATGGTTCCTTAACCCTATGTCCGATTCCTGATTCTTTTTTTTTTTTTTTGATAAACCAGGCTCCCAGACTCCCGAGCTACTGCATGCAAAGTGAGACTTGAATAATATTGTCCTTGTCGTTTTCGCGTGATGCACGGCCTAAGATTATACAGGGTGAGGCAAAAGTCTGGTCACGCGCAAATAACTGCCGATATAATGGTCCTACGTTAATTCTGAAGAGATATTTGTAATGCAAGTCAGGTATGGCGAAACAATGAAAATATTTTCAATGACCTTGAAAACAGCATTCAATGTCATCTGCATTCTATCTTCCAAACGGCGCAAGATAGAGCACAAAAGTGAATTACAAAGTTGTAGGCGAGCATCAAACATGACAAACTGCGAAAACAGATTGAAAATCGGAGCATAATTGCAATAGTTACGAGGATAACAAAATTACAAAAGATCTTCCCTGAACGTTTTAACTGCCATGCAGTGAAGCTTAGGGGCTGCCTCTACAACCGAATGCACGTATGTGATTCGAGTCTTTCCTGCTTCAATCAATGCAAGTGAACGAGTGTAGTTCAGGATACAATAAAATAAAACAACGTTTGATACGGATTAGGCCTAAAGTATTGATCAGTCATTCACCTTCGGTATGTGATTATTGTCTGATTTTCCAATTATAATTTTTTTCCGGCACTAATCCCCCTTTGAGTGATATCCAGCCGATCTCAACTTTCGCCAAAAGGCATTCCCACACTTCATTCCCAAAGGCGGTAAAACATTTTTTCTGGGTGGGGAGGGCAAATCGGATAATTACACCCCATTTTACGCCTCCTGCTACTAGAAAACGAATAACCACTTTATTGTTAGGTTACGATTATTTTTCTTGTTTTGCGGCATGTACGGCGCCATAAAGAAAAAAAAATGTAGAAAACAGCGAATAAATAGAATTTTTTTCAAAGATTTTTCGCCTCTATCTTTGGGCTACTTTCATTCCTGCTCCTCTCAGTCCCCCCCCCCACCATATTTTACTCCAGTCGGTAACATGTACGTTCGAATAACGCTACAATAAGCCTACTACTGCAAGGTAAAATTTCGCCCCCACCCCGAAAAACAAGTTTATTTACGCAGACGAATGCCACTCCTTTAAACCATTTTCCCACCCGCCAACCCTATTTCTGCGTATTTTGATCGTAGGCCTATCCTGCTTTTTCCTTGAAAAGTTTTACCTGGGAAAAGCCGATGAAAGCACCTTGTTGCGGGGGTTGGGGGTTATCTACGTAGTCCTAGGTGGCAGAAATATAAATCCATCTCTGCCAGTGAGCAAGTGACGCAAATTCATCTTGTCAATTGCTTCCTGTTCACCATAAACTTATAATTTACCCGTTAATGGAAGTAATCCGTAATGGCATGCTGATTTAAGAAGCTGTTAAAAAGTGCGTTGGCATTCAAATGTCCGGGGTTTTCCCATCCTTGGATTAAAGTGAGGGCATTCGTAACTACAAGAAGTTTTTTCATTGCTGGGCGATTGTTGCGACCGGGCTGGATATCACTCAAAAGGGCATTAGGCTTCGGCTAAAAAAAAATGTCAAATCAGAAAATAATCTCATACTGAACGTGACTTTCTGTATTGTGAATAATGGCTCATTACTTTAGACATAATCCGTATCCCTTTTCGTTTACTGCAATCTGAAATTTAACTGCACTCATTGCTCCTGGAAAGACTCGAATCACATACGTGCGTTCACTTGCAGAGGCTGCCCCTAAGCTTCACTGCATGGCAGTTAAAACGTTCAGGGAAGACTTTTTTGTAATTTTGTTATCCTCTTAACTATTGCAATTATGCTCTCATTTTCAATCTGTTTTTGCAGTTTGTCATGTTTGATGCTCGCCTACAACTTTTGTGCTGTATCTTGCGCCGTTTGGAAAATAGAATGCGGATGACCTTGAATGCTGTTTTTAAGGTCATTGAAAATATCTTCGTTGGCTTCCCCATACCTGACTTGCATTACAAATATGTCTTTAGAATTAACGTAGGATCATTATATCGGCAGTTATTTGCATGTGACCAGACTTATGCCTCACCCTGTGTATTGAATTACACTGGAGTGGATTATAGCGGAGCGACACTCCAACACGGTTGCGTAGCAAACTGCGTTCGGTGGGCAGGAAGGTCTCCTTGCGTAAATCCGCCCTTAGGACGCGTTTACGCAACGAGACCTTCTCGCCCGCCGAACGCTATTTGCCACTCAACCGTTATTTATTTACGATTTAGTTTCCCGTTTTTACCAAATGAATGCTTAATAGCTAACGAATTAAATGTATTTTAACAACACGGGTAAAGAACAAAGTGCAACAGTAATTTTAAACGTTGCTACAAAATTGTCATTTCGCGATATTTCAAAAAAATTTGCTTTTCTTCCTCAAATAACAGCTTCTGGCAGCGATCAGACGACGGCAGAATAAATAGCTGCTCGCGGCGAGAATTCAAAATCCAACATGGCGTCCATTTCGGGGTCATCGAATCGAAGACAAACCATACGGTGCCGGCATTCTGAAAACAGCTCGTCGTCTTTTACTGCTGTACAAATTATTTTCATTGTTGTATTAAAACGACGCTGTCATGTTGCGCGCATCGTACGACGTGTCGCGAGGCACGAAGATAAGACCTGCGTCCGCGTTGTTGCCATGGTACTACGCACAGACAACTCTACAGCCGCATGCTGCGGTAAAGGCGAGAAGCAGCCCGCAGATTTAGTAGTAAGGAAGTAAAAGACCGTCAACCAATCATACTGGTACCACAGGGACCTGTATATTGCGGTAGCTTAGCGGTTTCAGCAGTTGACGTGTAGTCGGAGGTAAGGACCCCATTTGACTTCCGGCCCCATGATGGCACGGGCAATTTTGTCGCCCAGATTGCGGCACACTGGGCTTCACTACAATCCCCGTATAAGTTATGACGGGCTTATGTTTGCATTCATAAGCCCGTTGTGGGAAACGCTCTACGTTTTAGGCTGCATTAGCGAACAATGGCGTACACAGGAGGAGAGGGGCGGCAGGGGGGGGGGGCATTTTCCCCGCCCTTTCCACAAAATGCCGTTTTTGTAAAAAAAAAAAAAAAAAAATAGCCTTTTTGTGCCGACATTTGCTGGTGCGGTGGCACCTGAGCAAGGGCATGAACACCTAAAAAGGATCTAAAAACGCCTAAAAGGGCAAAAAAGGGACAAAAAATCCTAAGAAAGGGGCACAAATGGGTAAAAAAAAATGTACTGTGTCCTACTGTGGCCACTAAAATTTTCTATGCCCTCTTAAAGTTGCCCCTGCCCTCTCGAGCGCTGTGCACGCTACTGTTAGCGAGGATAAAAGTTACGGGCTACATCTGCTGCCCCAATATAACGAGCTTCAAGCGGTAGGCTTCTCTGTACGACTTCAGAGCTTTTTAAACGGCCTACTTCCAGAGGTTGCTTTCGACTGACGTCCAGTTTTTTTTATGGATTCTTAACGGGGTTTGGCGCTCCCGATCAAGCGAAAAAATTACGAAGTTTTGCCAGCATCAACTACTATGTATTCTCGTCATCTTCAACGGCCACGTGGTTGAGATAGGTCCAGCTACTTCTGAAAATGGACCCTAGCAAAATGTCGGCCAGAGGAGGGTGAGATACCACCAGCCTCCAATCTCTCCCACAGTTTTTTAGCCTTATTATATTAAGCAGTTTGGCCTGTTCTAGATAACTGGAATCCCTGTCCATTAGATCGTTAGGTTTTCACCTTAGCTATGGACTTCGTTCTTCTTCGAAAATGTGAAAGGTTAAAGAGACCTTTGTTTGACAAATTTCAAATTGAATCGCATGTGTTTGTTTGCTTGGCAGCTCAAAGAAATTACTTTAAAAATAGAACGGTAAGGATACCATTCAAAGGAACTGCTGTACAGAACTCTAAGTACTTATAACATTTTTATTGATTAATTTTAGCTTTAGAATTTTGTTAATTAAGGAGTTCACGCATAATAACAAAGTTTATGCATAAATTATATTAGTTTCTGTAATGTCAAAGGGCAATTACATCCATTTTTACGTGCATGCTTTACTTTTGGATCACTTACACAATAACTAAACACAAGAACTGCGGTAAGAATACGTTACGTACCTCCGAAACAACAATTTAATTATTACATCACCAAAACACGACACGGAAACTACCATTATTTTGCTGGAATGCGCAGAAATTAATGCCGACAGATGTAACTTTTCGATTTCGACTCGCAGCCGATTGAGATAGCTCTATTGGCTGTGAGAGCTCAAGCGTCCGACAGTCTTGGCTGGCCGACAGTTGTAGTGGCTAGCTAAGGCCGTCAGACGCTCGAGCCCTCACAGCCAATAGAGCTATCTCAATCGGCTGCGAGTTGAAATCGAAGAGTGACATCAGTCGGCATTAATTGCTGCGCGTTCCAGCAAAACAATGGCGGTATCCATGTCGTGTTTTGGTGATGCAATAATTAAATTGTTGTATCGCAGGTACGTAACGTTTTCTCACCGCAATTCTTGTGTTTAGTTATTGTGTAAATGATCCAAAAATAAAGCATGCATGTCAAAATGGATGTATTTGACCTTTAAGCAATTTTTCTGTGTCCATATTTGTTAAGCTAACTAGCGGTCAGTCCTAACAGCTTTATGGTGATTTTATGGTGATCAGTTTAGATCTTCAAAAAACAACGGATCAATATTTTAACTTTTCATCAACGAATTTAACATTTCAGTAAATCTTTTTTTTTTTTGCCCACTTTCTTAACTTTGCCCACTTTCTTAACCCAAAGTTGAGCCATTATATTATGAAGATATTTCCTACGAAAAGGAAAGCTAATCTAAAGACACATTCTTGAAACCAAGTATCTTATAAAAGCATCAGACATTTTTTAATAACTTATATTTTAACCAAAACTAACTTTATTAGCTGATAATTTAAAATCTGTTGTGTTGATTTTACAGCTTGATTGTGTATTTGATCGATTCAGTATTGGTTGATTTAACGATCAATCAGTTCAGTTTCAGCAGAAAATTAAAAAGAAACACTGGCCTTGTTAAACATACAAAATCAGCTACCAAAATTGTGGTGTGTATAAGACAGCGGGGAGGAAAATATGCAGTTTTCTATAAAAAAAAATAGTTTTAGTTTTCTGTCAAATTAAAGAAGAAATGGACTAGTTTTTTTTCCTAAACCGCGCATTATTTAATTTTTTTTTACAGAAATTGGTGTCACTTGTTTGCTTTGGATTCTTTTATATTATTGTATTTAAAAAATTAAATTTTTAACATTTACAACTTTACATTTTCTAAATTCGGAAAAATAATTCTTGTTATCAAGCGCTTTTGTGGGTAATTTAGTTTAGAGGCGCATTTTTATTATCTATTTTAGGAAATTTATTTCATCCTTGCCTATATACGTAGCAACATCACAACAAATTAACAATTTAATTTTTCTGATAATTATGGCACAAGTTTGTCAAGTTCGTCAAGTTGACCTTGAATTGGCAACCTTTTTTCGGCATCGCGATAACAACCTTATTAACAGACAAACATCTGGCAGCAACTACCGTCGAAGGAGAATTCTAGGTGTCTTCGCAGGCATACCAAGGCTGGCAAAACCGGCGAATTCCCTGATTGAAATACAGAATGTGTTGGTTCTTGTGTACCCTGCAGTTACCTAACCATCATCAGACTTTGACTACAAATCAAAACAGGTGACCAATGCGCACGAACCAAGTGACGGCTTCAACCAGTTGCGTTGGCGTGGTGCGATAACTAAACCACTATCTTCCATTTTCTCCCCTGCTGAGCCACGATGAATAGACTCGCCGATATCGATCCGATGACGCAGGTTCTATCCGCCGCCGCACGTCGTCACGTCGCGAAAATGGAGGTATAGACGCAAGGTGCACATATACGTGCCGTTTTGGCAGTTTTATCACAGGTTTCTTCTCAGAAAGAACCAGGAAAAACAATTCGTAGAGAAAGAAAATAAGTTTCGATGCGCCAAACATTTGAAAAAAACAAAACAACTGCCTTAATAAGAATAACTGAACAAAAAAAAAAACCCGTTTAGAAAAAACATTAGAGCTCGTATCCCCATATTCACAGCTGTGTAGGCACACAAATAAAAACGAGTTAGAGTTCACTCGAACGCAACGAACTAAAATTTGAACTCCAATTCCAGGAAACATGGACTGTTTTTACTCGGTGGCTATGTTAGAAAGTGAACGCAGTTTGTGTTTGTTTAATGTGTGTGTGTGTGTCTGTGCATGTTTGTATTTAACTGTGTTTGTTATTATTTTTAAGTCCGTTTCGTGTGAGCGGCTATGTGTGTATTTGTGTGCGTTTATAATTTGTGAAATAAGCAGACTCCTAGTTAAGGTAATTTTTGCCAGTGTGTTTGATGGTTTCTGTTGTAGTTCTAGTTGGTGTCCATTTTGTGTATGTATTTTTAACCCTTCCATTTTTGTAGGCATTTTACTGTTTATGGGGTGTAAAGTTTTGTTAAGGATTAAGTTTTGTTTCACGTGCATGTATATATTGTATTTTGTGTGTGTATATTTTTGTGTGAAATATCTAACAGTTTTTTTTTTAATTGGTGATGTACATGCGTGTGCATGGAGGCTGGCATGTCATAATCTTTGTTCCCTGGAGTTCAAGTGAACTCTGAATCCGTGTTTATTTATGTACCTTCACAGCTGTAAGTACGGGGATGCGTGCCGTTTTGGCAGTTTCGTCACATGGTTCTTCTCACAAAGAGCCATAAAAAAACAATTCTTAGGAGAAAGTAAATAAGTTTCGGTGCACCAAACATTTGAAAAAACAATCGCATACTATTAAGAATAAAAGTAAGCTTTTCATAAATTGGTCAGCAACTGTAGAGTGGACTTTGTCAAAGTTCCAGCAAGATTTAATAATTATTAGGTTCGAACGAGAAACTACTGGTTTTCCGTACTAATATAAATTCTTTTGTTTCCTTACAATCACTGAGGTTCAAAGATTACCCGTTTATATACACAAGAGTTAACTTGCTTCACTTGAATTTAAAATTCCAAGAAATGTTGATTAAAAAATACCCCATAAAACTGCTTCACTGTGCAGCACTACTTTTACCTCGTTTAGGTGAAATTTTCTGCCCAGAAGGAGCGTAATAATTTTTCAGTTTAAAGCCCAACAGAGTAAACTTCCTCTGAGTAAAAGTTTGCAGTAAAATAATCCTTGACAATAATGTAAAGAATTCCTCCTGACTGACGAAACAACTCTCTCAGTCGCTTCTGAACTCACATTACTGACTGTTTTCGTTGCGAGGCGGCAGAGGTAAAACCGCCGCAGTGTTGGAATTCCAGATGATATCCAGCTTCAAGCTGCGAGAACGCAACGCGAGCTCAGCGTGTTAATACGCACTTCTACAAGGGCGTGACTGGTGGCGGTGTACCTTGTCGGTAACCCCGTTGTTCCTCTCAGTGTGCACATGCGTATTCCATCCCTTCCGAGGAAGCGTCGATCCGATCTGGCGTTTGCTGTAGCGGCAACGTCTGTAGCTGAGAAGCGTATCCGCAAAACGTGGACATTTGCCAATATCAACCCAACTCACCGAATGATTTTTGCCTACAGCAATGTGACTGTCGGCTGATAAAAAAAAACGGCCGAAGCCAATAACGAAAAATCAAAGGATCGTCGAAAAAACGTCGAATATCGGTTGAATCGGCAAGCAGCTTGGACCACAACGAAACCCCACCCACCCAACCAAGAAATCTACCGACAACGTACCTTCCCCCGAACTCGAAACCATGGTGACAGCTCGCGTTGTAGATCTACACAATGTCGGAGGCGGTGAGTTTTTCATAATTATAATTCGTTTTTCAACCTTAAAATTTGCCGAAAGTGCTGATGAAAGTGGACTTTTTTAATGGTTGGGGTTAGTGCTTATTGCCCAACACTGGATTACGTCGCCCGCTGTTGTTGTTGTGTCAAGTGCTTACCTTGAGAAAAACTGCTTACGAGGATTGTGTATGCAGTCTTGTTGCTTTAAAAACGGTGAAACACGACCATGTGTTCGTAAAAAAAAAAATTGTTGTATTTGTTGAAATGTTTACCAGTGATTCGTGTCAAAAACCACTGGTAAACAAGGTAAAACAAGAACCACTGGTAAATTAAGGAAATCTTATGCTCTAGTCCAAAAAATGTTATGCTGTAAACAGGCTTTTGCGAGCGTGATAGGTGCATATGGAGTCGAAACGTGTTACCTTTTTTATTCGTACGTGGACTATCTATAATTTCATGTGCGTTTCCACCCCTCTTCCCTACCGTAGTCCAAACGTGCTTCGATACTTCGCCGTAGCGTTATAAACTCGTTCCCTGCTTAGTAAAATTCGAACCAAGATAAACTTTCCTAACCTAACCTATAATCACAACAGTACTGCAACGGATTACAGAAAACAAGAGTAACACTAACAAATCGCTGGCGTCCGAAGCACATTAGAGGCAAAATACAAACCTTGTGGCTGAACTGAAGCCTTTAGCGTATGTAATACAGCCAGGAGTTGCATAAAGGAGGGGATCTCCAAAGTTATCTGGTGGCGGTGCACCTTGTCGGTAAATCGTGTTGTACCTCGTGTTTCACTAATCGTTCTGAGTGGCGACCCCATCTGGCCAGTCGCTGAACTCGTGACCTTTTTCTTTTACGGGAAACATACCTTAAAATTTACGCTGTGTTGATTTTTGCCTAATTCGCGAAAAACATCACTCGTACTGCGGAACTTGCAGGCAGTCAAGCTGAAACGAGCTTTCAGAGAGTAATAAGTTTCGAGTCTTCAAGCCAAAACCGACTGAACCAAACTTGAGAGTTTCGCTTCCCATCTTAGGCCAGTTCTCACACGGGCTGGATTAGTCAACACCTATAACTAGCGGTACCTTTGTGAAATAACATTCTGGCGATGTTGAATGACAGGAGCGAGCCCGGAAATGAGCAAGGAAGCGAGACCCGCGGCTTCTATCTCAGTCGACCGTGCGACAAGCGGTGGAATACGAAGGGATAGCTGAAACATGGAAACTCTCCGTTTCTAGACGTGCTGGCATATAGGCCTACTGTATAATCTGCTAGAAAACTGAGGGAACACATTGGAATGAAAACATCACCTATGACATCAATACACCATGCCATTACAGCATGCTAAGTAGGTCTTTCTTGGCGGCAGGACTACAATCTTACCGAAAACCCTCCGTTCCTTGCTTTTAAGATAACAGCGCTTGGTTGTAGTTGTTAGTGGTTGTAGCCGATGGCTGTCCGACTTCTTGAGATGTTCAAACGGAAAATCTCTAATGATTCTCTAGTTATTCTCGTTGCAGAGGACAAGTGGGAATAGAGAGACGGCTGATGGGTTGATAGAAAAATTACTGATTAGTAAATTTTAACGACACCGAAAATTATAAAAAATTAACAAAACCTAGGGTTCTAAGGGTTCGTACATAATAGACGAAATCATTTTTACGGCTTTTCAAGGCTAGCTTACACCTAATGTCAAGGCTCTTTGCACAGTCGACTCTCAAAATTACCTTTTAAATTCCGATATCTTTTAGGATGTCAACGTTGCAACGTTGTAGGTTTGCAGTTGGATGTTAAACTGTCGTAAACAATGACAAACATTGTCGTCCCCAATGGACAAGGAGGAAGATGGAATACAGACAGTTAACAGCCAATAGAGCAGTAACACGACGTAGTATTAATGTGTATAACTCTATGCTGGAGCCTTAATGGGTTAGCTGCAAGGGGCACTGCGGAGAGAAACAGAAGGGCGTCATACTGAGGCCGATGCTGTTAACAGTGATTTCTTAGACCTAAAACGCGCGATTTTTGTTGTTGGAGAAAACAACGTTATTTTAAGCCTAAAAAATCCGCTCTTCTGTTGTTTTCCCTCCATTTTTATGTAGTGCACCTTGCAGTTATGCCCTCCAAAACCCATACTGGTGCCAATATGGCAGCAAATGTCACTGCTCTATAGAACTGTATTTGCTCAGCTGCCCCTTCTGGTAAAAATTGCTTGCACTGCACGGCACCTTTCTGTCTTCAGTCCAATCCGAGGGGAGCATCGTTCACTGAAGAAATGGCTTCGTCTGACAAATTATTTCCACTTATTTAATTTCATACCTGAATTAATGTTACTCTTATTGCAAAGTACTCGCACAATTTAAGTCCATTTCAAGGCTTCGACAACAACAACAAATCCAACCTTTTCAAGGGTTATCTAGCCTCGAATTTTCGGTTTTCCAATTTAAGGGTTTTCAAGGATTTCAAGGCCGTGTATACGAACCCTGTCTAAGAGGAAAAACAGGCGCGTGTTGAGAATAATTGTCCGTCACCTCTTTGAAGAGGCCAGCAATGCTTGGTCGACCACCCGAGCAAACAATGATGGCTTTCGCGGATCGTGGCAACACATGACATTTATTGTCAGCTGTTTTAAGTTAGTGGATTGAAAAGGTAAATTGGGTCATCAGCGAAAATCATACGCTCGAATCACACATGCAATAGCACGTTTTGACTTTTGGTTTAACGCTTTTGCACGTCAATTTGACACGTTTGTTGGATTTAACACTTTAGTACTTCAATTTAACGTTAGCGGATTTCAAATTAACACTCTTGCCTTTGAATTGAACACACTTACACTTGAATTTAACACTTGTACGTACGCTTAAAATTAAAGCATTGAAACAAACTTCGAACTATTTAATGTTTTAAAGCCTAAACCAAATTACGCAAAAAAAAATTACGAAGTTAAAACAAATACGAAACATAATCACAATGTTATAAAATATTAGAGCCTACACACTACAAGAAAAATAAAATCAAAATTTAAATTTGTCTCAGCAATGTATTAAGACTTCCAGTTCATGAAAAATGTAATGTCACAACTAGCCACCAGCAATGCAGGTCGTAACGAATGTAGCCTACATACTACAGTTTCTTTAAGACACTCTGCTCGTGATTCCGTTAAGAGTCGAATGTTAATGGTTCACGTAATTGTGAATTCAATTGATATTATTATTACCCACAGTAAATTGTGGTTTTTTTTCCCGTAATTTTGTTTTTACGTAATTTGGTTTAGTCATTAACCCATTAAATAGTTCGAAGAGTTTGTTTCAATGCTTTAATTTCGAGTGCGTAAGTCTTAAAGGCATACGCATCCATCTTTGCTTTCCTTAATTACTCAGTTTTGCGACATTAGTTCAAACGTATGTGAATGTTGCCAACACATTCATTTTCTTGTTTTTTTTCTTTCGTGCGAGATGATTTTGCGACATTAACTCTAACCTGTGTAAATGTTGCAAATGCTATTCTCAACGGGTCGCATGACATACCGGAAGGATTTATGTCCCTTTAAATTCAAGTGCAAGTGTGTTAATCCAGAGCCGAGAATGTTAATTTTAAACCTACTAACGGTAAATTGAAGTGCAAAACTGTTAAAGCAAATTGCAAAAATGTCGAATTGAAGTGCAAAAGCGGCAAAACAGAGTTCAAAACCTTTATTTCCGATTTGCCCCTATATTATTTTCAGCAGTTTGTTTCTACTTTTTTTCCCCCCGATGGCGTATAGAGCAGTGACACGACGAAGTATTATTATATATAACTCTATGCTGGAGCCTTAATGTGTTAGCTGCAAGGGGCACGGCAGAGAGAAACAGACGGGCGTCATACTGAAACCGATGCTGTGAAGAGTGATTTCTTAGACCTAAAACGCGCGATTTTTGTTGTTGGGGAAAACAACGTTATCTTAAGCCTAAGAAATCCGCTCTTCCGTTGTTTTTTCCCTCCATTTTTATGTAGTGCACCTTGTAGTTATGCCCTCCAAAACCCATACTGGTGCCAATATGGCGGCAAACGTCACTGCTCTAGTGAAATGAGACTGTTTGTATTTCCATCAATAGCTCGTAGTTAGGAACACAACAAGAAAACAGTGCAAGAACATCTAGACGAAAAAATGTCTTAATGTGGCCTGAATCGAACCAGGGTTTTTCCGATAACAACGTCTTGAAGGGTAGAAGGCCACACATGGACTTTTACTGCAGTCCCCGGATCAACGAGTGGAGTTTGTTTACTTGTCGTACTGCAAGGGTGGTAAATCGTTAACTGGCCTCAAAGTTGGCAGCCGTCCACGGTGTAATGATTTATTCATTTCAGAAGTACGTAGTTTGGGAGCAGAGTTCAATTACTGCACTTCGAGCATCAGCCCTTGAGGACTACCTGCCTTAGCGAACCAACCTACAGGACTAACTAGTCACATGCGTAATTAAATTCCGAAGTTTACTATTACTCGGCCGAGCGAGACATCCTATCATACATTGTTAGCGCAGCATTAGTCCAGCATTAAAAAAAAACGAGCCACAAACCTAACGTTTCAAAACACTAAGATTCTTTTCCAAATCCCGCATATTCGTACAAAGCTTAACTTTGAAACTCTGTGCGTCTCCTTGCTCGATCCATGGGTTCTTAATCATCTTTTCCCTTATGACAACAAATTTAAAGAGTACTTAGCACTACTCAGAGAGTTCTCTCTTACCAGATTTCTACATCAGAGTACCTTAGAACTAACTGTCTGACACACTCACCACCACGGGAAAATGAATAAAACCCCGACTGTACTCAATAGGGTAGTGACACGACGTAGTATTATTGTGTATAACTCTATGGTGGAGCCTTAATGGGTTAGCTGCAAGGTGCACTGGAGGGAGAAAGGAAGATCGTCTTATTGAAGTCAATGCTATTAGACTGGATTTCTTAAGCCTGTAACGCGCGATTTTTGTTGTTGGAGAAAACAACGTTCTTTTAAGCCTAAGAAATCCACTCTCAAAGCACTGTCTTGACTAGGGTTGGTGTTAGTGGGCTATGCCCCTTCCAATTACCTTACCACATTTGTGGTAAAATTTTTATTATTATTATAGAAGTGCCATTTTTTCCGTTACATTTTAATCTAGTGCACCTTGTATAGCTTTTACCTCCAAATGGTGTCTCGTAGACAATATGACGTCACATGAACGCTGCTCTATAGTCGCCACCTTCTCGTATTTTCCGCACAAAGAGGTCACCCTCCTCTTCCTCTTTTTAAAATTGAAAAAAAAATTTTAATTCTCCTTTTTTTAAATTGTTCGAATTCTTGTATTGACTTTGGAGTTTTGCCTGCATTCGGCTGTCTGTTATGCAATTTGAAATGTATTGTGTTTTTTATTTCCTTGATAATGACCTGGAGTCAGCTCGAAACGTCGGGTTGGATTGACATTGTGCACTTTCGGCTTCTCTTTTCACTATACTTCGTTCCAGTGCTTACAGTTTCGTCATATTTACATGGCAGAAAAATGATTACAACGTTGGAAAAATTAAGTTAATTATTAACTTATTGTTGGACAGAAATTTTGTGTGCCAAAGCCATCCAAGGTCAAATAATGTTTATTAAACCTAAGAAATTTCTTGTTGAAATTTCATAAAAATTGGTTTCATCATCGTCTGTTTAATAGGAATTTGTACAAGCCTAGTTAGTGCCGTACATTACCGAACTAGCAAAACACCGAACTAGCGTTTATTTGGCGGTGGGGAACTTGTGCCTCAAGACAAAGACAAAGCCGAAGATAGTGCAGAATTGTTTAGTCCTCGTTTTTTTTTCCTTTCAAGATTTGGACATTTTCCGCACAAATGTCTAATGTGTGCGCGGCGTATCTTGAGTCCTCCTGATATTTTACGAGCGGCTATGTCTTCCTAGAGGAGGCGGCTTTATTCGACGGCCGCCATTGTTTTCGTAACTATTTTGGATATCAACATACAATTGATTATTTCTGTTCATTCTGGGGCGAACTCAAGATAGGCTGCGGATACTCTAATATGCAGTAGAATTAACATCGCAGCAATCAACAAGAGCTAGGAAATGTCAGCCAGCTTGGCTTTGTTCCTTTCTTTCCAGTTTCTTTGCTTCTGCAGGCCCGATCTGTTCTTGTTAAAAGAGAGGGTTCTATTGGCCTAAGGGTTCAACACAAGAGGGTCGCAATTTCTAGACGGGAACATGTCGGTGGTTGGAATGTTTGTGTGTGACCAGGAGAAAGGGGGGAATAGACGTGCAGGGATTCGTAAAAATGAAAAAATGACCAGTTTTGGCTGGGGGTGGGGGGAATAGATAACTCCTACACCTTTCTAGTAAAGGTATTTTATGCCTACGGCCTCTGTTTATTACCTACAGTAGACATGGTAGCAGACAGAAATAAAGAGAACATTTGGGGTTATAAGTCGACAAATACTTGAAAACGTTTACGTAACACACAGTAATCAAACATTTGCTGTTCGGTTTTTTTTTGGTTTTTTTTGCGGTTGGTTTTTTTTTTTTTTGTCTTGATGCTTGTTAACAACCCATTGTGGTTTCAGGCAATCAATACGACAATCTTATTGATTGCGAAAAAAAAAACACGTGTTCTTGTTACCGGTGGGATTTAGTTAACAACCATGATGCTTTCTTCCATAACGCGTTGCTCAACCACTCGGGAGGAACAATTCCAGGAAGAGTACCTTCCATGTATCACTCGAAAGATATCTATCGTGCTGGGAATAATGGATCAATTGCATTCCTTGTCTTATAATCTCATCTTACCGTGCACAAACCATGTTTCGTGCGCCTTTCCTTTAACCGAATACATTCTTCACGCCAGCCTATACATTTGCTAGATGACGTCATGAAATTCTCCATGACGTCATGGTGGTGGGGGCCAAGAAGATTGCGGTGAAGGGCAAAGGGCTGAACGCGGCAGGCGTGGTCGACTGTAAAGTTTCATGCCAGACGATTGGGAGGCGAACGGAATGTTCTGGAAAGCTCCCCGCTCGTTGGGCTGCCCCGCAATGCAGGACTGTTGCGCCGCGAAGCACATATTCGTATTGCTTTTTTTGGCCCTTATTCAACAGTTTTGTAGATTAAACGTCAGCGTCTGACTTCGGCGTTGTTAAAAGGAGGAATTCTGTCGATATAGCCCTTTTTCAATACCCTAAAAAACGCGGAAAAAAATGAGTGTGATTTCATTGTCTGCAGCAATTAGAGCATTTTAAAGAAACAAATCGCAAAAAAAAAAAAAAAAAAATCGATTTGTCAGGCTAATTTTGAGCCTACCGTCAATAAAAGAGAATGTTTGTCATGTACAAATTTTACAACAAGACTGATTTTGAACATGCAGAAACTTATGAAGTGGGCCAATCAATCGAGTTATGGACGTCTGAACCGTAAATGGAGTTAAACTAAAATTTAAATATGTAGATTTTACTCTTTTCTAAAACTAGCTCTAGGACAAACTATGAATTTAAAAAAATATGAAATTAACTGTTACCTTAATCTGTCTTTTTCTCTTGTCCATGTGAAATTTTCATTTTAGTCACGTCGGTATAAAGATGTAAAATTTAGAAAACTGTTCGATGAGTCAGTGGCTTATCTTTGGTCAGATTGATGACGTACGTAAAATTAGTTTTTTTTTCGTGCAGTTGTCAATTCCGTACATGTTTGGTTGATTTAAATCAACTTGATTTAAATCAATAGAAAAAATCATCGATATAAATAAACTTTATTTTAGGTGAGCAATTTACTGTTCCTCACAGGTAAATTGCTCACTTAAAGTAAAGTTGATTTAAATCGTTGAATTTTTCCGTTGATTTAACGGACCAACTTTTTTAGTTACCTAGTACCCAAAGGAAATTCGTCTATGGATTAAAACTCTGTGAGGACTTGGACATGCATGGCTAGACACGCATTACTGTTTTTGCTTTAACTTTTATTCACTAATATCTGTGATAACGCAGCCCACTGGGTGTAGAAATTGTAAATCTTCATTATTACTAGGGGCAGGTATTACAGGATATAGTTTTATCCCTTCCTGTTTCCTTTTACCTTTTTTTGTCGGTGATACAGGTGTTATATTAAAATTATATCAGATCTCACAAGTAACCTACATGGAAAAGGTTGCCAAGCTTAACGCTCTTCGTGAGACCTTGTAGCCTTATTTACATCAATAAACAAGGTTTTTCACTCTTCAGAAATTTTTAATGCATGTCTGTATAACAGTTTATTTAAATAGCTGATGGTAAAAAATAGTAAATTATTTCGCATGATTTTAATTCAAATAAGTTAATGCTGATTGAAAAGTTTAATGCACTTTAAAGTACAGGATTCCCAAAATGATTTGATTGATAAGAACATTTAATAAAAAATCAGTGGGTGCCAACAGAAACAGACTTTTTAACCTCTTTGTAGATTGACTCAAAACGTTTTATGTTTTGGTAGTATCGGACTTACGATCACATTAACAGAGGGCGCTTGAGGTATGGTAGAATCCAACATGGCGTCCCCCATAGAAAAAACACAATGCGTGCGTTGTGTGGTTGGCCGAATCAAAGTTGCCCATATTTGTTCAACGACAGTTCAAGACAGTGCTTCCATTTACAGGGAATTTTTCCCTTTTTAGGGGAAAAATGCTCTTCAAGGGGGAAAAAATCGTAAACAGGGAAAAAAGTGGGGAAATTTTGTGTTTTATTTGCAAGTTGTATTTTTCTCTAATGACTCACGATTTTCTCTCCACCTAGACCAACCATTTCGAAACTTCTACTCCAACAAACGCGTGTTAACATTTTAAACTCTTACCCAACCCCAATTGAGGAGTTCCTTGGAAAAAGGGCACTAATTAAAAACACATGTTTTGAGAAAAGGGCAAAAAACTGAGAACTAGTATTTTATGCTTAATCTTTGAAAGTTTGCATTTTCTGATGGGATATATATTCATGTTCCTTTTTAAAACATGTTTTTGCAGCAGATATGTTCAGAAAAATAGGAAAATAGCGGAAAAATCGTCAGTGGCACTGGCGGCGGCCATGTTGATCTCGCGGCGACATCCAGCGTTAAATAAAAAAAATACTTGTAAAGCGCTTCTGTTGGTCGACTTCCTACCGTTTGCGCCTTTATTCCATAGACTGAGAGGTGCTCTATCTGATTTTTTAGGAGGTGAAAAAAGGGCACAAGTGACTTTATGCCTTTTTTCCAGGGAACTCCTCAATTTACAATTTGGTTAGTGTTTATTTCTCGCCTGTTGCTGGTTTATTAGGGCTAAAATAAAAAAAAATTGGAGTACTAATTTTTACAAGTCCATCACATCTTGTAGGAATGGCAGGAAAATTAGTTCTAATAAAATAAGTAGTCGTTTGAATTTTATTTTCTATTTGCTTCAGTAGATTTGGGTTCCTGCGCCATTAAAACGGGCTCATAATATATTTTTTAAATTAGTTAATGTTAAAAATGAGTGGTACAATGAAAAGAAATAAAATTAGGGAAGTAAAAAAGGGAAGTTTTTATTTGCCAAGGGGGAAAAAAAAGAAAGTTTGTCTTTACTGGAGGAAATTCTGTAAGTGAGACTTGCTTGAATTGAACAATTCGTGATCCCGCAACTAGAAAACAAGCAACCAACTGTTATTTTCAACACGATGGTGCTCCGCCGCACTGGGTACGATACACGTTCGAAGGACACCAGATGGAGAGTTTCCTGATCGTTAGATTGGTAGGGATAATAATCCTGTTCCGACATGGACGGAGCACCATCGTGTTGACAAATAACTGTTGGTTGCGTGTTTTCTATTGTTGCGGGATCGCGAATTGTTCAAGCAAGTCTTGAATTGTCGTTGAACAGTTATGGGCGACTTTGATTCGGCCAACTACACAACACTGTTTTTTTTTGTTTTTTTTTAATGGGGACGCCATTTTGGATTCTACCACTGCTGAAGCGACCTCTGTTAATGTGATCGTAAGTACGACACTATCAGAAAAAAACTTGTGGAATAAGTCTTCAATGTGGTGAAAACTGCTTGTTTCTATCTGCAACCATTGATTTTTTTGTTAAATTTTCTTATCAGTCAAATCACTGTCGGACATCCTGTAGGTTTGTTTTTAGCACTAGAAAAATCATCCAACTTGTGTATTTCGTATCAAACTCCAGATAACACAGCCAACATAACACGTACCGTAATTAACAGGAGTCGAATGGCGTTAGTTACATGGTGGTTTTAGCACACAGTAAGACTATCGCATTTTGTCCGAGGGAAAAGTCCGAGAATAGCAATGCTACAGTCACCCCAATTTATACTGCGAACCCAATGGTTGGTAGATCGTACGGACATTGTTGCTTAGTTTCTAATTTCTCCTTCGGCTATTGGTTAGTGTTTGATACTACTGCCAAAAACGTATACTTTGGTAAATACATAGGCTACCATATTGGCCCAAAGCAAAACGCATCGTTATGGCCTTTTGGTTGAGCGTAAAGGGACGTATACTGGCTGTTGTTCCCCCCCCCCTCCAGTTTTGTCCCGATAAATCTGACTTTTTTTAATATATCTAGACACACGCTAGTGTGTCGCCGCCAAGTAGATGTTTAATTGTTGTCGGAGCTTAACTGTTGTACGATGTAAAAAGGCGGCGCACTAGCAGACTGTGTTTTTTTTAACTGTAACGAGCTTATACCAGATTACAGTCCACTGGTGTAAAATCTCCATGCGGCAGAAATCTTTGAAAATCGTTGAACTTTAGGTGGCTAATAACGTTGACTTGTGTTACTGGCTAGCTACTAGCTAAGGACAGGGCTCTGATATTAATTCTCATAGGGTATAAAGACACGTCTACAGCTCGTTATGGAAAGTTCGCATATCTCAATTTTGGCACACAGGTAAAGAGTAGTACGGGGGAAGTGCCTTTTTCTAAAATGGGGGTTGCAGTTAGAAGCACGTGGCGCTGACATGGCGCTGACATGCCAGATTATTGTTGTAACCATTGTTTGTATTTCATCCAACAGTCTCTTATAACATGCTTAAATGTTATACGCGTTCAAAAATACAGTAAATTTCACTAAGATACTGGGAGTCTTTCATTGCAAGAAGAGTTGGAAACAAAATTCAGATCGTAAGCACAGGGTCCAATCAAGTAGGAAAAAAAGTAATTTTGTCCAAAGAAGTATGTCTTAGTAATGTGCCGAGTTTTCTGGTTACGCTAGACACATGCTAGTGTGATGCCGCCAAGCAGACGATCGGTCAAGTAGATGAGAATAATTGTGATCGAGTGAGCAATTCCAGCTTCATTGCGTGATTAACATTAACCTCGGGACGGGCAACTGAAAGGGGATGCGCTGATTGAGTGGGCGAAGCGAACGAAAATCAGCGTTTGTTAGCCAGTGCGCTCAAAAATGGGATTCAACAAACTTAAGCATGTGAACCATGGGCATAAAATAAACCAAACCGTGTCAATTTGGATGATGTAACGGCTAATTGGGAAATGTGACAATTATGAATGAGAAAATTTATAGACATAAAAGTCCTCCAGACAAAAAAAGGTAGAAGTATGGTTAGACCGTGTGATCCTTTATACTTAAGCAGTTCCATGAAAGTTATGATATCCACCCAAAACCAAAACTAGTATACGAGAAGCTGCCAGGTTTTTAAAAAGGGTCGTCGGCCTTTGAAAAGTAGTGATATCATTTAACCAGGGAAAGGCCGCCAAGGTTAATCCTATTAGCCGTGATCTATATCGTTGGTGATAGAAAGCAGAGTTTGCTAGAAATGTCATGTTCACTAAATTACAAACAATAGTAAAAAAAATAAATAAACATACTGCTGTTATTTTATGTGAAAAGTAAGCAATTGTACGGAAGTACTACTTATTTTGTTTGTTGCAGCGTATTAAGCAAAAAATAACTGACGCCTTCATGTTGGTAAGAAAGGTCGGTTTTGTAGAAAGACGACGGTTTCTATTTGCTAAGACTCCTCATCATTGTTGGAACTGTAGGTTACGCCCTCATCGTCGTGGGGCCATAACCCACTTTGGGTTATTTCTCCCTAAAACCCAAATCAACCTTCTCGAAACAGGGTGGACAGTTATAACAATGGAAAACGATGGATGAGGTGTGCAATTTAAGTAAAATTTTAATTGGAACAGAATAGCTGACAAATAAACTTTCCCGTAAGATTTCAGATACTGCAGTGTAGCTGTGCTGTTTAGTCCACGTGAAACCTTTCTGCTGTATGCAACCATTATATACCTAAATATAATTAAAGCCATAGCCCAAAGATTTCAAAACTTTTCATGACCAAACAACGAAGAATAATGTAAAGCTACCGACTCGACTACTTTCTAGGCTGAATTTTTTCAGTGTTCTTCAGTCACGTCGTCTACTCTCCGTTCATCGCCCTACTGATGATAACGTATATCATTTGTCGATATTTTCAAGCACGTTTTCAGGCTGGGAATTTCATTATACTTTCCAGGACATTTCCAGGTTTTCAAGGACTCGCACGAATCCTGCATTACATGTAGAGCTGTGTTAAGCACACTAACATGATGAAGATTTTCTGCGATGTCGTTTAGCCAAGCAGAATGTATCAATCATTAGCTGCTCTATCATGTGCAAAAGTAAAAACGGTAAAAAAAAAAAAAAATGAAAGCAGCAGTAAGGTTACACGTGGACTAAACAGTACAGCAACACTGCAGTATCTAAAACCTTACAGGAAAGTTTATTTGCGCTCCTTTGCTGTTTTGACTTCGGATCAGTTAAACCTTAACCTTTTTTTTTTTACCATAGTCATAACCACGAACCATAGTCATTACCCCACTTCCCTTTAACATCAGTCACAAATATGGGGGTTTGGTATTATTTTTTATTGTGTTCATCTTTATATAGCTCCATTTTCTTTCATCGTTTAAGCAACAATGGTCCACTGACGAGTGGTTTTTGGGGTAGTTTATTGGGAGACTTTGGGTGACCCGAAGTTAAGACACACGCTAGTGCGTCGCCTGGCAAGATTTAACGATAACAGCAACATGCGTTCCATCCAGATAAAATATAAATCAGGATGGTGACCACTAGACACTTGTGCCTTTACAGCTATGGCAGTTTGGCTGTTTTCAGGCATCTGAGAATAAACAACAATGCCACCGAAATAGCTGAAATTTTGTTTGACGACATAAACGTCACTGTAAGTTACACAGCTCAACGTTTACTTGTTGAAAAAAAAAACCGATGTGAATAACGTTGAAATTTGCCTAAAATCACTAGTTTACAGCTACTACTAGCTACATTACAACTAGTTTCACAAAAATAAATCTTCCATGCGGTGAATAAAGCTGAAGTTTTGCAGATAGTTTTAACTGTGGACCACAACTTTCGCTGGTTTGGGGGTTGTAGGTGAAACGTAAATTCAGATTTACCAATCAGCCTCAACACTGTTTGGGGACTGAGTTTCAGCAGTTTGTTGGTTTTTTTAAAAGTACGAACCCAAACTGAGTCATCAGCCGTACAACAAGGAGAGGGACAATTTTTTTTTTAAATAATACAACAATGAACAATATATTGGCTTACAACATTGAAGACGAAAACGTGATTACGTATATAGCACAACAGCACGAATGAAGAAGTTCTGCTTTCCCACTGCTTAATATGGCCAGTTCAGTGGACTTCGAAGACACAACCAAAAATTACCAATCAACCTTAATACTATTGAGAGCAGAGTTTAATCATTTTGTTGTTGTTGTTGTTGTTTAAACCATGCGCAATGGCTGTTTGCCGTGACGTCACCATGATTTAGCCAATGACGAACGAGAACACGGCTGTTTGGCCGTCTGATTGGACTAGCCCTGTCACGTGATATGCACGTCACAGCAAACAGCCATGGCGCGTGGTATAATTGTAGGGGGCTTAGCTATCCCACACAGCAAAGGAGGGAGTTGGGTGGGCTTCTTGACAAAGACAAGAAACACACAAACCTATTTTTAAAAAAAAATCGAAACGTCAGTTACTCAAAAACCCACTCAGTTGATGTTTAAGTTTAAGGTACATGAAAAAGCCTTCCTGTAAGGTTGCAGATACCACGGTGTTGCTGAAATATATTAAGTCTACGTGAAACCTGACTGCTGTCTTCAATATGGAATTAGAGCAAAAAAAAAAAAAATGGGAACATAAAACTGGATTGGCTTTTCCATATCGTAATTGCTAATAAAACAAAATGGATTTTATTCAATTTGGACCAAAAAGGTGTTATATTTACTACAAACTAAACTTGTTAAGGATTCCTACCAAGCATTTTGTCTGTTTGAAGTCGTGATGTCAAACGCCAAGTTCATCCCCTGACTAAGACTTCAAACGTTAAATGAAATAATTGAAAATTGCTACTGCACAATTTAAGTATTTCATTTAACCTTCGAACTATTACTCGGTGGGATTAACTTGGCGAAAGAGCTTGGCGTTTGATATCACGACATCAAACGGCCGACAGACTTGGCGGGAATTATTAACAAGTTTTTGTTTTGGGTTGATCAACTTATCAGTAAAAGCATTGCTTAAAAATCAACTTACCAGAAGCAATGTTTAAAAGCATGGTTTAAACGTTCGTGCTCCCTATGGAGAACCAGGAGTGGAGCAGCGTCGTTTGTAGTGGCACTACGCAATAGGGATGAAAGACGAAGGACGGAGGATTGGTGCCCTGTGCACATGGTTGCTCATGGTGATTATGTGTAAGTTAGTCGCTGAGAACCCTGTGGTGATGGTTTGTAATGGTAATAGTATCAGTAGGTGGGGTATGCGGTTTCGGGCCAGGGCCCCTATAATAAAATCAATCAATCAATTTCTCTAAAAGTGAAGTAAGGGGTCTGGTGGGTAGTACGACCGTTTCCTGTCCTGGAGGTCCAGGTTCGATCCTGGTCTGAGCCACCCTAAGGCATTTTCGGGACAAGAAGCGCCCTGTGGAGACCACTACTAATGTCAAAGATCCTGGTTTTCTGCATTCCATTTGGATTTCTCCAGCTGAATTGTCCCTGTCATCATCTACATGGGAGCAGCTAAACGGGTTTGGGTTGGCTCCTTACGTAGAAACTACAACAACAACAACAAGTAGTATGCAAAGGGAGGATGCAGCAATTTTTTTATCAAGGTTGCAGACAGGGCTCATTCGTCTAAAGGGCCACGTATATTGCTTACGGAGGAATTAGTTTCCAAGACGTCAGTGTGGTTCAGAATGGGAATTGGCATCTCATTGATTGTCCGAGTTTTGATCCACAGCGAAGTTAAGAGATGTGGTGAGAATGAGTTGCCCCCTGTCGATGTATCCACCATAGTAAAAAGCAGAAAGTTAAAAAGCACTTTAGTTATTAAAAACACATACAGAGTAGCCATCAAGTGCTGGTGAAACAACGAAATCACGACGTTTCGGTTCCAAGGTCGAAACCGTTTTCAGGTGAAGGGTTTAAAACATGTCAAACAATTTAAAAATATCTAATAACTTAAAGATAAAATAATAAAATAACAGGAGAGCAGGGCCATGGAAATAAAACTTACAAGTCATAAGGATGCAAGGTTCCATGCTAAAAACTAAAACCAAATAAAATAAAAGTCAACACAATTCAAAAGAATGTGCCAACAGTCAAACCTAACTCACCCAAGTCTGCTGGTCGAATGAGAGAGAGTTCGTTCGGCTATGCTTTAAATAGTGGGTCCCTGAATTCTGATTGGTGGAAATGTGTTGATGCCAGCGTCATTGCATAACTTAATGTAGTCTTGTAAGTGATTGGCTGTAGGTATTAAGTGATTGTGAACAGATGGTTTGGTTAAATGAATACAAAGTGTTTCCAAATTTTCGCGTGTTTTGGTGTGAGGAATTTGAAATAAAATATTTATTTGCGAAATTTCGGGTTCATGTCCTGTTTTTTGAAAGTGTTGAACCAATGAGTTTTCTTGTTTCCTTAATTTAAAGTGTGATTTGTGGGAACTAAGTCGTTTACATATTTCCTGTTTACTTTGGCCTACATAGGTGGCTGTGCATCCAGAATGGGCACATGGTATGCTATAAATGGTGTCTTTTGTAAATCTGGCAGAAATATTGTAGTACTGGTATTGGGAGGGGAGGGGGGGGGGGAGGCTGAAGTTGGCTGTGAAGAGCTCGGCTACTTTTACTAACAAGGCGTACATTATCAGTGTATAACTTCTTGCGAAGTGGTTCAGTAACTCCTCTTATGTAAGGCGCAACAAGAAATCCGGTTTTATGTTGTTGTTTCAGAGAGGTGGAGAGCCAATGAAAGTTATTATATTTACTGATAGTGGGTAACGGAAACCCATTGCTAAGGTACTTATGGAAGATGTATTTGAATTCTTCAAGCAAACAAGCTTATTGGTGGAATGGGCATAAATTCGGCGCAGCTCGTTTTTTAGCCCAGCTACTACATAAATTGGGTCTGTATGATTAAAAGTTATTAGTCCTGGTTGTTTGGGTTGGTTTACGAAAATGGACAGTTTCAACTCTATTGTGGCTATCTTTTGTAAATCTGGCAGAAATGTTGTAGTACTGGTATTGGGAGGGGAGGGGGGGGAGTTTCCATAGTAAACAAGTGTGAACAAGTAGAGCATGTAATGCATGTCAAGTTACTTGTAATGCTTGTAACGTATGTCAAGTGTGGCAGTGTTTTAGAATGTAGCCCAGTAATTAATAAATCGCAATCAATACATAAGTCAACTTATCAGCAAAAGAATTGTTATCAGGCGTCTTTGAAACCACAAAAAAAGCGAAAGTGTGGTAAATGTTTATATTATAGTTTATGTTTACATTTCTCCAGTTCTAGGAAGGTGTTGTGAACTGTGTTCAGTTCTCTTTCCCGAACAGTTTTACCGACAACCTAGCTTAACAAAGCGATGCTTAGGCATACAACGAAATCATGAATTAATACTGATCGCACAGACTGTAAGAAGTTAATCCCATGTTTAGTCGCCAGTATAATGAATGAATGCAACTGCTTCCTCCACTGAAAAATCGGTGAAAAACATCTGCAGTGGTCTGAAATACCTGGCAAAATCAGAGAATTTCATCTTGAGGTTTTGAACGTTGCTCTGTTATGTCAACTACGGCGGACATTTTTTGCTCTTTTACTCATGAAAAATATTCAGTAATAAGCAAAGCATTCATACTTTCAATCGAGGGTAGTTGGTTGGCACATTCTTCCAGCCAAACAATGATGTATATAGATGGGTGAGAATGTAGTCTTTATGGACATGGCAACACAATACTCATAAGCCAAATACATCATTAAAGTCATGGTCGATTGAAAAACCTGGTCTCCTATATATTGGAAGATGTAGCACATTAAACTCATTCATGGCTTGAATTTTATTTTCGAGCCGTGAGAAAGAGGTGTCGTAATTTAATGCTCTCCTGTTTTCGCTATTCGTTTGAATTTTAAATGGCTGAATTTAAAAAATAAATTGAAAATGTTTATTTGACTATGCTTATCCTGGGTTGGATGGAAGGTCACGCGTTACCGAAGTAAATTTGCACTCTGCAAGCTTCGTGTTAAACTGATAGACATAAAAGGACCATCGAACCAATTTGCAATTATACGACAGTTTAAGGAAGATCTGGAAATTTTGAACTTTTGCTACCATAACTTGCATAGTCAAGCAAAATTGCAAACAAAATTTGTACTCAGAAAGCTTTGTGTTAGACTGATAAACAATAACGGGCCATCGAAGCAATCTGCAGTTGTATGATAGTTCAAGTAAGTACTGGACGTTTTGCACTTTTGATACCATAACTCGTATAGTCAAGCAAAATTGGAAGCAAAATTTGTGCTCTGAAAACAAATCTTTTGTGGATGGTTAAACTTTAAAGAGTCCTTGAAGCAATATACACTCATATGAAAGTTGAAGTAAGAACTAGAAACTTGGAACTTTTGATACCATAACTTGCGTAGTCAAGCAATACCGAAATTCAGTTAATTTTGATGTGTATGGTTTTAATGCTTTTCTCCAAAAGCACAAACTTTCCAACCAAAATGTTAAAAACAAGTCAGACATGTGAAAGTTATTTACGGTAAATTGCCGTTGGGTTACAATTTTTGAAACTGGCATCTACGGCCAGACAGTTTAACCAAATTTCCAAACTTTGTTTAAATCTAGTAAAGTACTGTACGCAACGATTTTGATCCGTTCATTTTGTTTACAATTTTGGTTAAAATGCCAGTTATTGTTTAAAATGCCAGTTGTTATAATAAACAATCATTTAAACCGGCCGAATTCCTCTTTAAATTCTGCTAACACTCCCTCCTCATCCCCATCCCCGTAAGCTGCTTTTACAGTGCTAGTTCGTGATCTAGCACGAGTTTAACTCCCCGATGTCTCGAGGGCGGCCATTTCACGTTCCCAATATCGACTGCTGCTTCACGTGCAGTAGGCTTAGACGTTGCTTACAGCGTGCACACGCTATAAACTCTCTTGGGCGCCTAACTTTTGCACTGTAAGTAACTCGATATAGATCTTCCGTTGACCCGAGGATACTTAAGCATGTTCATTTATTAATGCCTCACTGCTGCACGAGCCACGATGGACCGTGGTGAAAGAGTTTGAAGTGTTCTGGAGTTGAAACTAAACGGATTTTATCATTTTGCACGATGAATGGCCCCCAATGTTGAATGGCTACCCCTGTAGTGCGTGGGAATTTGTATTACCATTTACACTGAGTTTTAAAAAAAAGCTACCATGAAGTAGAAAAATGGAGTTAGGAAGGAATAAATTAAATATTAAACATATTGCAGTGATGAAGAGAAACGCACTTCTTGCACGTATGATGGGTGTTTATTTATTTATGGCAGTGATATATTTGACATTGTGTTATTTGCAAAGTTTAGGTGTGCAGTTTACAAAATGTGAATTATAGAAACTTCTCTTAAATGTGTTAGAAAGGTTCGTACGTTCTAATCTAAAGCAAATTCCTTGCCTTTCCAGGCTCGCTAAGCGCCGTTTTCCATGGCATGTTTTCATCATAGAGTAATAATAAAAAAAATGGTGAAATTTCAATAAAAATAACTTAAAGCTGCAAAAGTTTTGTAGCAACCAAAAGAGCCGGACTTACGGAACAGTTTTGTAACTTTTTTCAATAAAGAATTTTTAAGGTGATTTTCACAGCAAGAAATATTTTCGTCATAGTACCTCCAATTTGATTCATTCATAATTGTTGGCGGAGCGAGCGAGCGAAGCGAACGAAGCGTAGCCTATAACGGACACCAAATTGCAAAATGTTGGTTGGTTGGTCCGTTGGTCTGTTGGTTGCACATTTTTAGTCTGGGTGGAGCCCAAACAAAAGATCGGATTGGAATGAAATTTGGTACAACGCTTGATACCCCAAACAGTATTGCTGAGCCAAAATTTGACGTAAATCGAACAATTATTACGGGAGAAATAACAAATTTTCGAATTATTTCTAACACTCACCATTGTAAATTTGGAATCGTGAATAGTTAAGGAATTCCAACGAAGCATACACTGTGCTGTTGGCAATCAAGTGAACTTTAAAAAAAAAGCCAAAATAAATCATCGTAGCTTCCTTACAGCTAACAATCTTTTTTGACATAACTCAACGAAATAATAACATTTGATCATAACACTTTAACCACTAGAGGAAGACAAGCAAATGGGAAAAAAAAAAGCAGAAGGATTCGTTAACGACTCATATTCGTTTCATGTAAAAAAAAGAATGCTTGCAGGAATTCAGCCAACATGGCAACCAAAGTGGCGTTGACGCCTTCAACGGGAATCTCAAATTTGAAACATCAAATCGCCGCTGCAGGAGGAAACCGTTCATATAATACGACAGTACACAGCAGACTACGTATTTATATCACAACACAGAACAATAATTTGTCTTCGTATTGTAATTTCAAGATTTCTAGATTGCTATGGAAACTACACTCTCCATCCCATGTTGCCAGAATAAATAGGCCTAACATCGAACCCAATAGGCCTAATTTCTCTACTGTTGTCGCCTACGAAACTAAAACGGACTAACAATTAGGCTTAAAATTAGGATTTAGAATTATTTAAATTCCATCTTCACAGCCAATCTAACAACAGCAGCTGATCAATAAGTAATAATAAACAAAAACGGAACGTTAAATGTTTAGAGTAAGGATCTAAAAGTCAAAACCTAGAAGGAACACGGACAAGCTTTGACAGTCAGGGTCTAGGTGTAAAATTTTGTCAGTAAGCGGCTGGAAAGCATTAGACCCTTACTACCCGGTGGTTAGCTTAGTTCTAGTCTCTTCGGACTGAACGTGTGTATGAACGGTTGTAGCCGGTTTTCTTTGTTCTTAGAATATTGTTATGGAACTTTAAAAACACAATTTTCTTGTGAAGTTTGGCATTTTGTCTTTTGATGCTTTAGAATTTTTTATTATATTTCGTAGATTTATGGTAGAGGATTACCATAATGCTCTCTGCTACGAATATTCTGGCATGTTACTAAATTGAAAAATAATTTTCAACGTAAAACAAAGCAGGAAACGTATAACTATACTACCACTTGATCATCACATGGGTCATTGTAGGAGGATTTCCAGTTTTTCGTCAAAATGTATTTATCGCTGACCACCGAGTAGTAAGGATCTAATGCTTACCAGCCGCTTACTGACAAAATTGTACACCTAGACCCTGACTGTCAAAGCTTGTCCGTGTTCCTTCTAGGTTTTGACTTTTAGATCCTTACTCTAAACATTTAACGTTCCGTTTTTGTTTATTAATTCGTGTTACTTTTAGAATTGCAGCTAAACTGTAAAACAGTGCAGTTGACGGTCAAAGCTGATAGTTTTACACAAGAGACCCTAGGCTCACCCTTAACTAATCTGGCTATCGGCAATGGTAACAATATAAACAAATCCTTTAATCTTCAGTCTATGCCTTGCAGCTGGCGTTTTCTAATTGGTATTGTTGCATAATAACAATGTTTAAAACAATGTAAAACAATCAATCTGGTGGTTTAGAGCTCCGTAACCCCTGAACCACTTGACCAATTAGAAAAGGCCTTATGAAAAGGGCACATCTACAGAGCAATACCTGTAAAATGAGCTAAGAACCAGCTTTATAGGACAAATGGTTTGACCTGTAGAGAGGACAGACGAAAGTATCCCCAGAACAACAACAACAAGAAGCAGAACAAGAAGTTGTCTATTTGGCCCCTCTCTGCATCTCGGGTTTGGCTGGACCGAATTTCACAATTTTTGGACTGCAGACAGGCCTTGACTAGTCAAGGCTAGATTCCAAATTTGGTTTAAAGCTGTTTACTTTTGACGAAGTTATAAGCTCTCAAAGTTGAGAGTTTAACACAGAGGTCCTAGGTCGACCCTTACTAACACTGGCTATCGCCAGTGTTAATAATTCCAATTAAAAAAAAAATTAGCTTTGGCGTTGCAGTACGTGCCAGAGGTGTGCGCTTCAACATTGTCGTAGAAGACAGCGTAGAGAGCCGCGGATGTTTAGAATCTTTTGATTGTTGTGAAGTACTATCGTTACTGGTGATTGTTTAGCTTGCATTGCTTGCAATGCTTTATTGTTAATATTTTAAATCTAGGAAAGATACTCTGCAATAAATATAAACAATGTAAGCATTATTGACGGCGGCACGTTCTTTGCCAGCTTAACCACGGTGGCACATTCTTTGCCAGCTTAACCACGGCGACTAACGTTATATTTTACAACGGCGGCGACGGCGTAAAGAGGCTGCAAAATAACGAAACGGATACTAAATATGGGTATAAACGAAAATATCTTAAAATTAATATGAAACGTAACCTAGATAAAATGTAAAAAAACACCAGTAAAAAGCTTCAGCTCAAATGTAGCCGAATGAATATTGCCCCCAGCTTTTTAAGGACCATTAGCAAACATTGCAAAGCCATTATCATGAGAGGAAATACAAATTTAAAATAAATTTTTCTCCGCTCTGCCTACAATAGGCCCAAAGCCTGTTTCCTAGTTACGACTTGAGGAAATTTCAGGCTTTTCTGGATAAAAAAATTGTCTACACTCCCAATACTAAATTTCCAGAAATGAAAAATATTACCAGAAAACTGTAGACCAACTGAAGTGTCCACCGATTCACGACGTGAGGGCAAAAGATTCAAGATGGCCGCAGAGTGAGTCAGTGATAACATCATCGGGTGACTCATTATCTTTATCAGGGGTGACATAATTTCTTTTGTTGCCTGAATGGGTGGTACTCTCTCTGCCGTGTGTTTTATATGTACATTTTTTAATGCGTGTATGCGACAGTGCTCCTCCTCTTGAAGTATTTTTTCCCGTTAAACTTGGCACATTAAACGGCATTAATATGTTGCAACAATTTTTTTTTCTATCGTGCAGCTGAGTGCATAATGGCGGCGTCGAAAAGGCAAATGTTTGCCAGATAACGATCTAATTTGTTCTCCCATTTTTATCACCAGCTTCACTGATTGCACGTCCTTCTGTAAATGCATCAATACGCAGAAAACGAAAAGCGAAAACCAGTCGCACGGCAACCAACTTTTCGTATTTGTGCAACTAAGCAACATGTTAGTTTCTGGGCACGTACAAAAAGAAGTTTAAAATAAATATACATTAGAAAACCAAAACGAGCTCGTTTGATGTTTAAGGTAAGGTGTAACTGATCCAAAGTCAAAACAGCAAAGTAACTCAAATAAACTTTCCTGTCACATATACCACAGTGTTTCTTTACTGTCTAGTCCACGTGAAACCTTACTGCTGTATTCACATGTTTTTACAGTTTTTCCTTTAAAACACGATAGGTCTGATTGGTTCAGTCTACTTGGCTCAACGACATCGCTGAAAAATCGTAAAAACCGTACTTTTAGTGTGCTTAGTGTGCCTACGGATTAAGTAATTAAGGGTTCGTGCGACTCTTTGAAAACCTGGAAAATGTCGTTGAAAATAAAAATTAAATACCAGTCCTGATATCTTGAATATCAAATCTTGAAAAGTGATGTATGTATCAATACGATGAACGGAAAGGAGACGACGTGACTAGAATAATGCTGAAAAATTTGGCCCCGAAAATAGGCGAGTGTATAGCCTACATTCTACACTCTATTATTCTTACAATAATTTTGAGAGTTGGGAAATGATTTTTAATTTTTAAACATACACCCGTGGTATCATCTGGGACTGCAACTTCATTTCTTTTCAAAAGTAAGTTTGTGCTGATGTCCTAATTGTCTCTGACACTCGTACAAAATATTGCAGTAAACATTATTGCCGTGACAACAGAGCGGTGGGCATCGGGACCACAGGAATATCCGTAGGTTAAGTAAGTGAGTGAGGAACTTCAATCGTAGTTGGTCTTGGTTAAAGTTGTCGCCAGCATGAAGTTCATTCCGTTTTACCGCGACGCCATCAATTGTCAGTCATATCGAATACGAGGTACTGGGGAAATGGGGGGGGGGGGG
>JAHWFP010010434.1:21865-35689 GCA_023313725.1 Lithobius niger | reverse complement strand
TTATTTCGCCACGAGTGTACAGGTCGCGATGCAGTGGCCCCGAGGAAGGAAATTAGTTTTATTAGGCCACAAGTGGGCAGGTCATGATGCAGTGTCCCTGAAGACGTACCATCTCTTCACCGTGCTTTCCACAGAAGAGCATATTACAAAATAGAAGTATGTGATAACACCACCCCTTCACGCGGTGCCGTTAAACCTTGGTTTCTGGCCACACTTTGCATTTCACCAATCAGCCCCCCCCCCCCCCCATGCTTACGCGTGGTCGTGTGGTTTTGTTTTTTTGGTTGATTCGCAGGGTGCAGCTGAGGACTCCCCAGTAACACTCGCAATGCTACAAAAAGTGTGTTTAGGGTCACCAGCTCCTGTGGGTTTGCTGGGTTTGCAGAGAGCCTCCATGTATTGGGCCGTCATTCTGGCAAACTTTAGCCTTTCCATTTGTCGCATCGGTCAGTTGAGCACTGATGATGTGCCGTCTCTTGTAAACCTGACAGGTGACGCTCTTGAGGGTACAATTGCCATCTGCGAGCGTGCAAGCCTCTCTGGGAATGACTCCAGCGATAATAGTTACAAATGCCAATCCTGCTATGAGGGCCTTACATGTGTTTATTTGCGGTACTTTCCAAGCTTTTTAGCTACCTTGGCATAGTTTTAGGGTTTATTTCTCTCTAATTTTTTTTTGGGGGGAAGGAGCAAACTTACTTTGCTAGGCCTTATCAAAACTAGTACTAAATTTGTACTGTTTACAGCCAACTCAAGATTTGGATTTCGCCACCATTTTAATTTAGAACTCAAAAGAGCTAGGTGTGGCATGAATCTACCACACCACGCCAAGCAAGACGACGGGGATGTTGCAACAAGAGGAAATTATGGGAGCAACTTCCTTATTTCCAATTAAGGGGACTGTTGTTGATACAGCTATACTGCGCCAGATCCAACTATACATCACGGTCGACGCTATACTTGGTTCCACATTATGTTTTCAGAAAACTCATTGTTTGACGCCACGCTTTCTTCTAGTACGAGTGCAAAAAATCTGTAAACATCCCATTCGTAAACTCTAATAGTAACTATGTTGAGTCTACAAGTGTGATTTCCACATGCTTTTGCACTGTTAGTGCAAGGAAACGAGTCGTCTTCTAGTCAGTTTTCTGAAAACAATGTGGAACGAACTATAGAGCAGGACAGAATTTTATACCTTGGACTAGCATTCCACCGATGGGCCATTAAATTTCACCATAGAATGGTCCTACTCTTGAATTATCGGTGATAGACCTTCACATCACAGCATTGTTTTTTCATCATGTTTACACTTTCTCTAATCTAAACGCGATGTAGGCTAAACACCAGTGGTACGACACACTAGCCCAAGTTTAAACATTGTGAAAAAAAAATATCGATGCTGCGATGGGACTTTTTCAAGACTTCTGATGGAGGTGAAACGTGTATCGCAGAAAATTCAGAGTAGGACCATTCCGTTTGCTTGTGAAGTGGTAGTTTTAGAAATTTGGACAATTTTTTGTGTTCAGAAAAGCTATAAAAACTCATTCGCACTAGCACCACGTAGCAATTCAAACCAGTCAAGTTTCCCTGGACAGTAGGCCTAGCGCTTTTACGTCGGGAGATTTTATAAAAAATTATATCTGTACATCAATGCTCTGGCACTAAAGAACAACAGAAGTACCATGCGTACGCAATAAATAACATTGCCAAGATAGCTGCATTTAGTAGACGTTTTGGTTTATGCTGGTATTAGCCCCCAAGTTATGTTCAACCAGATTTTGTGAATTAGGTTTAACGTGACTGGGCTAACAATACTTCGGATACACACTGGTATCATTTGTGTGAGACTAACCAAGTACAAACAATGAGGTTGTAGACAATGAATTGTAGCCACTTCCTTGTTTGACACCACTCAATTTGCTCAACTGAAATCCTGCAGTTGGGAAGACTTCAAATTTTAGTCTTGCACGCCAGTATCCAATTATACAATGCATTAAGTTTGTCCTAGTGTAATCCCCGTTTTCGCATTAAATGGCAAGCAAAACTACAGCAATGCAACCAGTGTTAAAATAAATTAAAAACTTTCCACATTTCTTGTCACAGGTGTGGAAACAAGTGTTTAGGAACGGGGAATTTCTTTTCGAAATTCACTTCTGTTGGCAAGAATTATGTGGAAGCTTTTTAGTTGATCAAAATCAATACATTTCTCTTGGGTCAAACAAACTTACCTTTCTGATCCTGACCCTGAACCAGACCCAGTGCGAGAGCCAGGTTTGGAACCCGCATCGCTGTCCGAGCCAGAGCCAGCACCCGAATCGGATTCAGACCCAGAAGCCGATCGAGAACGGGCAGATGAAGCTGCGGCAGACTCATTGCCAGATTCTTCTTCCGCAGCCGACTGGTTATTTGCAGCAGACTTGTCTTCTTCGTCCTCTCCACCTGAGTCATGTTCTTTGTTTGAACTCTGAGGGAGGTCAGGGAGGCTTGTGTTACTACTATCATCCAACTTGCAAGAAATCAACACGGGCTCATGTTTACTATTACTATTAGCTTGTGCAGGGAAAACTTGAGGGGAAAGAGAACCCAGGCTTGGAGCTGCTAATGCCCTACTTCCATTGGTGCATGTGAAATTGTTAAATCCAGAAATCCCAAACTAAAAGAAAACCAAGAAAGAACCAAGGGATTTAAAAAAAAAAAACTAAACTATAAGGGCTAACCTTCAGCGTTCAGTCTGGTAACACTGCTAAACCTTGTCGTAACTACATAGATTAAAGTAGTATACACAAAAATAGTTCCCTGTCCAGAGATAGTTGCTCCTAGTATTCCCTTGTTATAGCACAATAAGGTCCATCACCACTTGTCCAGAAAAAATAAAGCATAGCAACACTTACAAATGGCACTATCACAAATTGAAAATCTTATGAAAATACAGTGGTGCCAACTAGCAGCTGTGATATCGTTAACCTTTATAGATTGCTCCCAGGTGTACCAAACTTTCACTCAATTAAGATGGAGGCTTAGATTTAGTTAAGACATGGCGTGCACGTATTTGCTTGTTACAAGCAAGTGCTAGATATACGAGATAGCGCCAGATGTTGCCAGATTCAGCATCCTTTCAATCCGAAATACTGCCACTATTAAGATTTCATAAAGAAAAATGCACGCATTTCAAAATGGTATCTAGTACAAGACAGTATCCCCAAATTTTCAACAAACTACATAAAACGATGTCAAGTTTCTAGTCGGGCATCTTGTACTTTATTTTGAAAGCTTGGATTGACTAAATTAAACCAGCATTAAGATTCTGAAACTGGTTGTGTTGTCGCCAAACACCCTTAAATGGACAATTTGTGCTTGGGAGTTGTTTTACTATCCCCAAAAAAATATCTGGACGGTAAGGGCAAAGGTTATTACGGGACTAGCATTTTGAATATTGTTGTTTTGCTTGATAAGCTATAGGCTACACGCCCACCAAAAATAAAATTAAAAATGTTAAGTCAGGAATATAGACAAAATCCAATGAAGATTCCCTTAAAGTGGATCCCAATTTCTAAATTTGATTAAGTCGAAATACCATTTTGGGTAGCCACTATTCAATAGCATAGGAAATAGCCTGCATCTTGGCTAAGTTCTTGTTCAAATTTAAAAAAATTTTTAGTACCCACTTTTTTTGGCTTAAGTTTGCTACACGTAGTGCTTAAAGTTCAGCACTACTGGTTAAGTTTCTTAAAGATACAAATATTCCTATCTAAATGCAAAAACAAAATGGGGTTAAGGTCAACACCCCTAGACATAACAATCCATAAAAAGTTTAGACTATGTATTAAAAATTAAATACTTGGCTGGATATCAAGAAGTTTTCTTTTATGCAGAAATTTTAAATCTGACGAATAAAGAGCCTTCATTACGTTAATGACCAGTGTCGATTAATTTTTTTTAATTAACACTACAAGAATTTAAGCTTCAATATCAAATAAAAAAAAGAATTCTATACTCCGCATGCAGGTTTTTTTTTGTTTTATTCCAAATCTCTAGTCGACCCTTTAAGATTTATTGAAATCTAACCTGTAAAGGAATATTTCAATGATACGCAATGTTTAATTATTCAGTAATGTGTGTAATAGGTTAGTGTAATGTTGTGTAGTGTGGTGTGGTAATGTGTTGGCATAACCAAATGTGTCAATGGCCAGCCAAAGCACTTTAACAAGTAGCAGTTTTTATTTACATGTTTTTAGTACTTCGTTAGCGTCTATAGTATTATACAGAATACTGTAGTGTATCCGATTATAAAGGCTAGTATTTTAAAAGTTGTATCAGGAAGCTGTTAGTAGTTTAACTTGTTTTTACGCCCTCAAAGCATTGACAAACCACCACACCAGAAAAAGGGTAAGCCTAAAAGGCAGCTAGTGATTGGGGCGAGGCCACAGGTACCCAGAATCAGGTTTAGTTTGCAAAAATGGGTCCCACAAAAAAGCAAGTTGTTTCAAGGTCAAATGAAAGTCATATGTCTAGGGCAGCTGTACAACCAAAAATTAGAGTGGAACACGTTCAATTATTACCTAAAATCACCAAATTTGTATGGCCTAGTCGTGAGGATGGCGTACTACAATAGCAACTAGCAAAAGAAATTTGACTAACTTAAAAATGTATAACGAGGGACATGGGGCAGCGTTAAAAACTACAAAAACCCTCTAAAAGTTTAAACAAAGCCTGGACGCAAAATTTGTTTAAATAATCAATTAAATACAACTTTAAAAAACTGTTTTAGATTACCGTGAACTCTCTACAAGAAACAATCTCACTTAGAAAATTCTTTAACGCGTAAACCCGACTGTTAAGCCTAACACCAGTTAAACAACCTAACAGTAATTCAAAATCTAAATAAAATAACCGAAATCCAATAAAATAAAAACCCAAAAGGTCAAATTAATGTTAAAATACACTGACCTGATTCATTGTCGGAATTGGAAAAGCCTAATCGTCGAACGTAATGACGGCACAAACGCGCGTATGTTGCATTAAATTGTTCATAACCAAGAAAAATTAACCACTCAAATGCACTTAGTTCGTTAATTCATTAAGTAAACTGCGAAAATTCACTTCTAAACAGCATCAATGATGAACGTAGGGACCGAAAACCATGTCACCTGACGCTTTTCACCAAGATGGCAGCCACGGCCTGTCGGACGGTCCGGCCATCTTCCGAGCTGCCTTGCTCAAAATTCACTGCTCGAAGTCCCGATTAAAATCACTCTTGAAACGTAATACTGCTCTTCTAATGGTTAACTTGGATTATTTCACGTTAAACAGTGAAATCTGTAGAAACTGACTACAGTATCCAAAGGTTAGGACGATCCCGATGTAACGCGCAATTTTGACGACAGCCCAACAAAAAGTCGACACACAACGTAGGCTCTATCCTTGCCTCCGCCATAGTTGCCTTTCTTCCTCAACCAGAAATTGGCGATAGTGGCGCCCTCACACTAAACTAGACAAATTTTCGTTCGCTGGATAATTTTGTTCAATGCCTTGCCAGGTATAATACTAAATTCCACGTATGCAGCGCAACGTTGTACTGTTAAAAATGATGTTGCTTAAGAGACCACACGACCACAATTTGGTCATACCTTTGGTGTAACGCCACTTTTTTTTTAATATGAAAATGTAAAGCGTTATTAAAATATTAATTTAACTTAAATAAGTTTAATTAAACAATTTAAATTTAAAATAAGTACACAAAGGACTCAAATTAGGGATGGGTCAGTGTAGGAAAAGCTTAAGAATTCTAGTACAGGGTATATAAAATTATAGGTACTCTCAGTTAATTAATAAAGTGTTAAAATAAATGCCGTTAAAAACGAGCTGTTTATGCGACTAAAGCCAACCGATTTGTGTAAAGGCTGAAACAAGCAGTCTTAATTTTTAGAATAGTATTAAGCGTAGTGGATTGATTGAAGTATTGATTTTAAGGATCAATCGCAAATCCCAGGATTAGTGAAGCATTCAAACAAGACCAACTAAAAAAAGGTACCTCAATCTTGTTAAGTTTAGTTATTTGTGCTACTTACAAGCAAAACGTTATTTCGCAATAATATACAGTTATCATATTCGTATGATAATTAACATTAGCCTAATAGTAAGTACATAAAATAAGGTTCCGAGTCTTCGTTACCATTTAGCACTCCAGTACAAAGCATCACATCTAGTAAAGTACACCATTTTACTGACATGTAACAAATTGAAAACAATGCACACAAGAATAACATTAGAAAATTTATTAAACAACTCAAGTTATCAACATTTCAATTGCACTTCAATTGCAATAATAACTAACTGCACAGCAGTCAAATAAAACTTTTGCTTTGATTAATGTACTACAAAGTTGAACAATTCCAGTAATCAACCACCAATCAATCTTCTACCAGCAACTACGCAAGAATGTGTCTTGAATCAACTCCCCATCTTCAGCGAACAGCAGACAATTCATCCTTCACCCAAACACTAGAAACAAAACCAGTGAATTTGTCTAATTAAACCAATTAATTGCAATAGGTGCCAAATAAGGCACAATTTTTAAACAATGAAATAGTGAATGGCACAGATCCAGTTACATTCAAACAGCAGTGTCCTATGGTTGCTTTACATTCTCAACACTTCATACCAAATTGAAATTAAATTTTAAAATAATGCATTTGGCAAATAATCTAAAATTACTAACTGCACCAAGATACCTCACCAAAGACTTTAACAGTACAGGAGCTTTCGGAATTTTGTTGCATGGGGCAGGAGAGTGGTTTTAGCTTTAATGGGATATTCGCATTTAGGTTTATGTAACTGCTTTTAACCCTAACTGTGCATGTTACAACAGATGCATCACATGTATACAAAAATCATGTCACCCGATTCGACACAGCATACACTTGGGTTTAGTCAAGAATGCAGGCCTATCACTCACCATGCCCTGGACCCCTCACATTTTGCTTATACTACGTGCTGAGCGCAGGCTTTTAATTCCGAATTCAGAGAAATAGGAGCAAATCTAGGTTAGTTTGCGTGAGCCCCTTCAGAGCGTAAAGAGTAAGTATGGCAAAACGGGATTAGTTCCTATTCTCTCAAAGGCTCACCAGAACACACCATTGTCAATTCATGGATTCCCATGGTGCCACCAGCTCAAACAATTTTTTTTTAAATAAGTCCCCTTGAAAATTGGGGCACAAGAAGCATTTCGGTCAACAGTAAACGAAACATGATTGCTACGTGGTGTTGGAAGGTTGCTAACTAAATGAAAATTGCTCGGATCTCGGCCAAATCGGCATGCGCCCAGGGAACGATGAGAGTTCGACCCATATTTACGTCCCAAGCATGCACTGAAGCGAAGAGAGTTCGGTCCACATACGAATCCAGATTCATTTAACTGATACAATCCACTTCACGTTAAGTTCCACCCCATTCCGAGCACCTTTCCCACATAATCTGCATACCAGTATGTGTGGGTAAAAGAGGGGCTCGGAACCGGGTACAGTAGAACCTTGATTATCCAAACACCCTCATTATTCTAACTTGCATTCTCACAAAATATTCGGAAATTTAGTTTCGGAGATGGAATAGCCTAAATATTGACTTGCTTTATTTATATTCCTAGTCATTTCCTGCAATTTTTTTCCAGTAGTCTTATACACTCAAAACGACAGTTCACAAACACTAAACCAAGTAAAGAAAAACTTTCCTCTATAAATTTTATCACCGAATTTTCTATTATCTTTAATACCCTTCTCGGTCCCAACAGTTCGGATACTCTTAGGTTCTACTGCATTTATTAGTGCCCAGTTTTGTATTCGTTCACTACGGTCGAAGCTGACAAGAAAGTAAACTTCTTGATTATACAGGGTGGTACACCGAAAAAACTGACGCTCCAACATTTTCCAAGTCCAACTTTTCTAGTTAGCACCCCTCAGAACCAGAACAGAAATCGTTTCATTAGATTTTGATTTCTGTCCTAGCCTGGATCCGAGGGGTGCTAACTAGAAAAGTTGGGCCGTTAAGTTTTTTGTGTATCACCCTGTACATGCCAATCTGCATTTGTATTTATGTTAAAAGTAAAGCAAAGCTGGAAATAAAATACCAGCAAAGGGAACTTCAATGATCCAATTAATTAGAATGATCACCAAAATGACCTCGCTAATTTCAGGGTCGTCTCCAAGTGTAAATTGAAGAATTCATGGTGTGCACGGCATGGCAGGTGTGAATTAATTTGGTTAACCACAGAGTAGACAAATAAGGTGCTTGATTTTTTTTGTGGTTCCCCGTTAGATATGAAATTAACTATTAAAGCTTAATAGCTAGCACAAGTTTGTGGGAACTTGAAAACTACCCAAAAGCTACCACCAACATAAAAATGTAAATACCGATTTGACCAGCTAGTGTCAGTTATCATCAGTCGACACCGAAGTTTTCGGAAAGCAAACATCAACTCGCAAGCACCAATTAGAACCAAATAAAATAATGTAACGTAGGCAGAAAGTTTAATGGCAGTACCAACACCTAAAAAATGTTCAAGAACGTTAACGTAAACTTGGTACAACAACCAAATGGATAAATACTATGGGTTTTATAAACCCATCTGCACCCTCCCACTAGTCGATAAGGCAATCAATGGATGCTGAATAGAAGCACACATTCTCCAGCACGTGATCCAAGGTATAAATACCTATTTGGAGCTATAACGAAGACTGTTGAAGCATTTTATTTAGTTCTTGTTATAGCAGGCCTCAGTTCACGACACTTCACTTGTTAACAGCATTTCTACCAATACTACTTTTCTTAATTTAAACCAAATTTGACTTATCAATGCTAGCCCTTAATAGGGGCCCTATCAAAGAAACAGTTTTAACTGTCTATGAAAAACTTACCATCAAGGAATTTCAACTTTAAAACAATACTATTTTCGAAGAATGCAATGCAGCAACTTATTGCTAGCAGTTACTGCAAGAAAGCAGAGCCAACACTTGTGTTATTCTTAGATTATACTTTCATTCCCCATGTTATGTGGGTAGTGTGCGCACCCAGGAATAGTCCTGTGCTGGCTAACAATTACATACAAGTAGGTTTTAAATTGCTGGTAGCTGTAATGTATTGGGGGGGGGGGGTGCGCAACTGGTGCAATGGCTTTATTAATTAATGTAGTTTTATGATTTTAACCACAGCAAATAAACAAAATAATAGTATTATTCAGTAGTACAAGACACAGGAAAACTACAAACGTTCAATAGTGACAATTAAAAAAAAAAAATTAACCATGCTTCACTGCTCAGTGTGCGAGGATTCCTACATTTCATTTATCAGGGAAAATGAATTTTTGCTTGTAGCGTAATGAAAAAATTCGCCGTGTATTGTAGGGATGGGTCGGTAACCGAAACCGAATTTTCGGTTTTTACTGAAAACCGAAACCGATTTGGATTTTGTGACGGTTTTTCGTACGGTGCTCAAAAAATCAAACATTGATTGGTTGTTTTAATTTTTTTTAATAATTATCATTTTTTATGCAAAGCTCCTAGTCATTTAAAACAAAAAACAGTAGAGGAAAATGGTGCCATAGCAAAACCCATGGTCTATGATGCTGCTGAAAGTGAAAGGAGGAGCGAGTTAGAAGCTAGTAATACTAATATTACACGAAAAAAAAATATAAATATATGGTTGGGGTGGAGGGTGGCAAAAACCGATACCGAAACCGAAACTGCGGTTTTGTGGGCTTGAAAACCGGAACCGATGTCAAAAAAAATGAAAGACTCATCCCTAGTGTATTGTAAAACCATTAGAGCTAATGTATCTCCCAAAACAACTAACGAAACAAACTTTTAATTTGGAACTCCAAATTCCAGGTAACAAGGATTGTTTTTACTCACAGGTAATGGTTAGGAAATGAAAGCAATGTGTTTGAAATGTATGTGCTATCTGTAGAATTTATGTGATTGTATTCGTGTGCGTGCAGTTCAATTGTATAGAGGTGGGGCAGGGGGCTTAATGGCGCGTCGTCAACGAAGTCATTAGTGCCAACCACAGTCACAGTGCAGTGGTCCAGGTTGTCACTGCGCCACACATTACAGCGATATGTAAAATGTAGATGCTATCAAATCAGCACCGCCTGCAAAAAAATTAAAATCCCGTACAGGAGGACAGATTTATCGCTCACTGACATGCTATGTCTATTGGAAGATGGAAACGGCAGTGAACACCATCAAGATGGTAGCAATCAACAAACAAGTGACAGACCGATAAGTGGCCGTCAGCACCAATGACATTCAGGAGGGATAACACCCCTCAAAAGGAAGCAATTTTGTAGTGTTTACGGCATTTTTTAAAAGTGTTTAGAGTTAAGTTTTAGTGTGCGCGAAATACTCAACCGTTTATAGTGATGAACACAAGTATTAACGGTTGTCTGCTAGAAATGAACAACAAATACAAAGATTGAAGAATTGCGGTATTATGCAAATGTTTATTTGACGACGGTTCGACAAAACTATGTCACAATCCTTCTTTCCTAGAATAAAAATTGTAGTTCGTTTCGTTGAATGAACTCAAATCTTTATTTTTATTTGTACACCTTTTGAAGCTACGAATTCAATGGGGATACAAGCTCTAATGGTTTTTCTAATCGGCAAAACAATTTTTTGTTCGTTATTGGTAGTCTGGATTATCATGCATAACGTGCATTCTCCGCCCTATTTGTCCAAAAAGCATTGCAATATATATTTATGTCTATGCTTTGGCCCAACTATTACTTGATGGCAACAAAGTGTGGTCTAAATTTTAGCATTTTGTCAGCCCATACATGGTAGCGATAGTGTTGCAGGCAGCTGTGTTAGGGGTAAACAATTTGGAAACAATTCTAAATGGTTTCCCGAACCCCCATTGAAGTCGCACAAATTAGAACTGAAAAAACCCAGATTAGCGTCCCAAGCATTTTTGCCATCATTGTTACATGCTCCAGCATTGCTAGTAATTTGACATTGTTAGCCAGCAGTAACAGTTGATGGCAAACTCTGGTGTTTAAGGAGGGGGGGGGGGGGGGCACAAATGATTTAGACAAAACTGGTTAATAAAATAACCACAATCAATGAATATATAAATTAAATTTATGATGAATTTAGTGCCTTTTCTTTAATGCAGGAAAATGAAATACGTAAGCACTTGAAATTTTTTACATGCCATTTACAGCACTAATGCCTACAAAAAAAAAAAACGTCTAGGTTCCTGTGAACTCGCACAAAACATAGGGCAAGTAGGTCGAAATTTATATATATTTTTCCCTACTTCATATGTGTGTAAACTCACAAAATATCTAATTCTATTTACACTCATGTTTCTCAAAAAAGGCAGATATTTGATCCCCACAATATCCAGCAAATTTTCGACAGCTTAGCAAGTTGATGGGTATAACTGCTGCTGTCTTCAGCAGGCACTAAGTTTTAGTCTGTTCTGTTTACTACATTGTCGTTTTTGTTGAAATTTGGTGCCTGCCGCCTCCCATATTTATGTTGCAACTAACTTCCTTGCTGACTAAATGGCTAACAGTGGGATTCTACGACCCTTGCTAATTCATTAAATTCTTGTCCCTTCTGATGTGCACCAGAATAGCTAGGACTCCAGTCCCCGTAAATGTGGAACACCTCAGAAGGGACAAGAATTTAATGAATTTGCAAGGGCCATCGAATCCCACCATTAGTCATTTAGACAGCAAGGAAGTTAGTGCACAACTTGAAAGGCATTGGAGCGAACATGGGAGGCAACAGTAGGCGTCGAGTTTCAATACAAATTGCGATGCAGTGGTAAACAGAACGGACTAAAACTTGGTGCCTGATGAAGACACATGAGAAGCAGTTATCATCAACTTGCTAAAACTGTCGAAAATTCGCTGGATATTGTGGCGATCACGTATCTGCCTGTTTTAAAAGTGAGTAAATCGAATTGGACATTTTGCCCCAGCAATGTTGTAAATTTTCATCCTAAGAACTCAAATTACTGAAACCCAGATTCAGTAGTTTACATCAACTTATGATTGGGCCTAAAAAGTATAAATTGAAAGCCTAACTGAAAGCCTTCCTGCAGAGCAGTTTTGTTTTACCTTTCCACATTAATACAGACGATTATGAACATAACACAATTAGGGTTGCAGAAATATGAAAAAAAGTTGGGCAGTCGGGTTACAGTAACCAAATGTATTTTTTTTTAGGTCTATTAAATTTTAAATCTTTTTTTTTTTTAACCCTATTAATTCATGCTTTTTTTTTAGAATTGGATTAACCCTAGGCAGTAAATTGTTAGCACTATTCAGGAAGCCTCACACTTATGTCCACACAGTATTTTCTACATTAAAGAGCATCGGGCCTTGTTGCCGAGCGAAATGTACTTACAATTCCATTTAAACCAACTTGCCATACAATTTGCCAACAAGTCAGGAAAATAAATTTTTTTCCGAAATTGCATCATTAATCAACATGGATCCAGAAAAGACAGCTACCCCCAAAGCAGAATTTTCTGCCACTGTCTGCGACACCAATTGTCAGGGGAAAATTTTCTGCAGCTAACCTTCATATGGCTACATGCATATTTATTGGTTTTTACTGAATAACTTTTCAGTGCTTTATTCTATTGACCTGGCTCTTCCACCAACGGAAAGGTCTCGTCGAGATGATTAACATGGTGTATTGGAATATCCACATCGGTCAAAAATTGGCGAAACGGAAGATTTGGTCAAAGTAGCACGTTTTGTCTGCGACAGTCGCACCCCTTTTTGCCTTCGGGATAGCTACCAGCTCAATACCAAGTCAGGTAAAATTCTACACCCTCAATAAATGTAAGCGTTTATTAAATCTTATTACGGTATATAGAGCACGTTAGTCAAAAAATAACGAGATATTAATTTTCACCAAGACGTAACAGTAACAATTAAGACCCATAATAGGCGAAATCGGGGCAGTGGTAGTACCACCAGTCACTTCTGAGGGGGGGGGGGGAGAGAACTTAAATGATGAAACCTATCCAAAGCAACACAGGGCAAAGTAATGCTGCATGACTGATTACTATGGAATCACAAGGTGTAGCGGAGTATAAGCAGAGTGCAAACATGTCACGACTATACTAGCAGCATGGCTACAATCCACAAGGACTACAGCTACGAACAATGGGAGATTTGTTCTGAAGATTATGTCCTTATCCTCTACAGTGGATGTGCTTAACAATAGCGCTGGATAGCATCTCCTTTTAGCAGTAGCACTGCAACAATACGTGTTACTACCCCATAACACTTTAGTACAATGAAGATAACGGGAGGTAGAAAAAAAAAAACTGATGCGTCACGTTGGATGTCCAAAATCATAAATCGCAAAAGGAACACTTAAACATAAAAGCAAACTAAATACAGTTGATGTATTTACGTTTTTTGAATTTGAGGCTACCTTTTGTGTTTTCTGAATGGCATGCGTAAAAAGGTAAACTATGGAAGTAGGTATTGCTTTAGGCCTAACAAAAAAAAAAAAAAAATGCTATGCTTCGTGGAACCCTACCGACCCCAACTTGTCCTTCCAACCCCAAAATATTTTTGAAAAAAAATTACACGATTGTGACCGATATATCGACAACTCTGGAAGCGTTAGAGATAAACGCAGTGCGTGACATTCTGATTAGGAAATCTCCCGAGTATCTCCCTAGCTATCTCGTTAACTGTTTAATAAGATATAAAATTTTATTATTTTAATAAATATTGAAGTATTGAAAACTACACCATGTTATGATAGTTGATAAAATATTAAGGATTAAGTATAGTAA
>JAHWFP010010434.1:4301-21765 GCA_023313725.1 Lithobius niger | reverse complement strand
AAATTTGAAATTTTTTTTTTTTTATTTGTTCATGCAGTCTCTGGTCCTAGAGGTTCTACTTAAACAGATCCACAACTTCTGCAAGTTTTTTTTTAGTAGGGGCTCCCCTTAAACAGGCCTATACATTTATAATGTAGTCAAATCAAATTTGAGATATCGAAATTAAGGGAGTTTTTTTTTTAAAGTCGTAATAACAATAAAAATAATTTTGGTGGTAATCTATTAGAACCAAAATTATGGTTCGATACAGCGCTAGACAATGTCATTGAAGTTTGTATTTTTATGCAGGACAAAAAATTCATGCATAGGCATAGATACATAAAATGTAAAAAAATATGTGTATATCAGACCTACCGACCCTATTTTACGTTTAGCAATGTTCTGCAAAGCAACCATTTTTTTCTTTGGAGTTATGGTTATTTTAACTCTGAACATACTTCCTGACTTGAAGACTCGACTAAATAAAAATTATCACATAACCAAAGCTCAGACTAAGTTTGTTTGCTCAGATAGTGACCAACCACATCTCTGGACAAGTGAATCAAGCCCTCGCCGATTCACCTTTGTGTTGCATACCACAAGCTCTGCAACCCCCTAAATGCAAGTAATCAGTCCAGTAATCACAGACCTTAAAAAAATTTATTTGGCAGTCGGCCATTTCACGTGACACTGCATTAGTCACTTCTGCCTTAACTGTGCAAACAATAATCTTTTCTTTGTAACCATCCTTGTTCAACTATGTCGCTCATGATGTTTCAGGTTGAGGCACTGGTGAAGCAATGTTAACGAATTACTTTTACAGAATTAAATCAATTTAATTAATGGGAATTTTTTTTAAACTTTTAATTTACTTGCGAAGACAACAGAAACACCAACTTTAAAAGTTACATAAATTATGAAATTGGCTACGAAGTAAGCAAGTGCTGTGTAAGCTTTTTATTAGTTTTAGATATAGCCATATGGAAAATCGGCAACCGACGATTTAATTTCTTTCCAAGTTAAAAATTTCTTTCCAAGATATAGCCACATATCCGAATCTGAAGTTAGGATAGATTCATCATTCATGCATAATGCTTTCATTCCTGTTTTTAGTTACTGAAATTAATTTTAAGAGGCATCCAACGTCAATAGGCGTTCGTGCTTAAGCCCTACGAATTTTGAAACAACCGCTTTAAGCAGACATCTAACTCCCAATCGCTAGAGAAAATCCTCTTTTTGAATGGAGTTCCAGGGTTTCTGTTTCACCTGCGTAAGCACCAGAAACAAAACAGCATTTCCCGGAGCTATTGCAGCTTAGTGCAGCACAAAGGGAAGTATGACCTCACCCCAACTGGTTTCAGAAAGACGACTTCAGAGCTTCTCCATGGAGCGAGCTTATGCAGTTTTTCGTTGGGATAAAAGACTTAAAAGTGCAGTTGCACAAGTCGAAAAGTATTTTTGGGCCTAGTTAACAAACAAAAAAATTGAAAATTGAGGGTTAAGTAAAAGTAAGCAAATTATGTAAGGAAAAACTATCTTTTTAGTGGTATTTTTGTCAGTGTTTTGTCCATTGTAAAAAAAATTGGCACAGGCCTGAACTACATTAGGGGAGTTGGTCATAATGCTTTGGAGTCAGTAGTTTAGCTGCAGGGGGGACTGGAGGTAATACATTACCATAGTTTTGTCAAACCAATGCTGCGAGAAGATTTCTTAGCGCAGTTTTTTGGATTTGTTGCTGCAAGAGGAATCCTTTTCCAACATACAGCCCTAACAAGTGTTTCACAACGAAACAAAGGATTGGAACTTTGCCTACCATGGTGCACATGCAAATTTTGGCCGCGATTGGACCACTTATTTTTTCTGCGTTAGCAACACTGGATGGGCAATGTACGGCAGTGAAGCATCTTCCCCTGGCTACCAAGTATACCATAGGAAGAAGAATCAAGAAAACAAAAGAAAAACACAAACAAGTCACTTGCCTGCAAGTCTACTCTACTTTCAGAAGAATGGAAATCTCCACCGCCAACAGAAGTGTCCGAATTTACACTACCAGTCGATCTTGTTAGATTAGGTTCGAATTTGAAACTGCCACTCTGCCTTGGGTTCCACTGATCTTTATGGAATATTCAAATTCAACTATGGGTTCACAAGGGACCAGTGCGCAGACGGGAACCAGAAAATGGTGTGGCAATACATCACAACAAAAAGTCTGCTATTGCTTGGGTGAACCCTTCTGTGTTTCTCATGTCAAACAACCACAGAGATTCCCCCTACGAGTACAAGGGCTAGAATCATATTTGCCATTAAATTGTTCCGAACGCAAGGAATTAACCTCATGAACGTTGAAAGCCCAGCACACACCATGATGAAGCTTGAACTTCCAATAAGACTCACCGGCAATGAAGAATGCTCCACTGTGGCACTGTTAACACTGTGGCTGAAGCTTATAGCGCAACCTCCACGAATGTGGATTGTGGCACTCGCAATGTGGGCACTAGACATGAAAATACACATGCCATTGTCCATTACTTCTACACCATGCGCAAACATTAGCATTTTGTGCTACTCCTTAATGCTCTTAATCATCGTAAGTGGCTAGCAATAGTATATCACTTGGTTGGAGAGCCCTTGTATTTCCACATGCAAAGCCACAAACCGCTCGTTTCTTGCTACTGTATTACGATCAGGATTGCACGATAATTTGTTAAATCAGAAAAAGTGTGATAAGATAATCAACAAAAATTTTTATCTTGATATTATCTAATTAGCGATTATTGTGCCACCCCTAGCGGTGCCACAGCGGCACTTTTAAATTCAAACCTACCAAGAACCTAGATGAACTTTTTAAGTGTTCGTTCGGACACTTCTGATGAAGGTGGATGTTTCCATTCCACCGAAAATTCAAGTAGACTTGCAGCCAAGTGATTCGCTTGTGTTGTGTCTTCCGATGCCGTTCATACACCACAATAAATTCGTACACAGTTCGCCGGTTTTCTCGAGACCTAAAGCACTGGTATTTACCATGAAACGGCATACCTGTGGGTCTTGGGCCATTTATTGCCTTCCTGTGGGGCTTAGCCATTTTTTCGGTTAACCGAGAAAGCCGAGCAATGGCTTCAGAAAAGACACCTATGTTTTCTGCAGTCCCCCTTCAGGCGAGCTTATTAGCACATCTTTCATCTGTTCTGTAGGGTTGGAAATGCTAATTGCTAATGAAACCTAAGCTAGTTCTTCCAAACCACTTTCTAATTGAGCTTTGATGACATGGGGTATTGGGGTATCATGCAAGTACTGATTTTGTGAAGTTCATGGATGTTACCAAATGAATTCTCCATCTCAAGTCTAATTTAAGATATTTTAATTAAGCCGTATGGAATCTTCACACAAACACTGAACAGGTAAAAGCCCACTTTTTGGTTGGGGGGGGGGGGGTCACAATTTTTTTTTAGCATCCTGGGAGGTGAGGGGTTCACATTTGCAACCCACCCCCTCCCCTGAAATCTTAAATAATGACACCCCCTTAGTCCAGGTGTCCATTCCTAACTTTAATTGGAAATAAGGCTAGGCCATGAAATGAAAGTATCTTGATTCTCCAGGCAAATTCTGCTTAAAACCATATTTTTTTTTCATTATTGCAGAACTAATTTGCCAGCCCCCATGAAGGCCGGCTAAAATTTGTTTCTGTTGCAGTGGTAAAAATACTACACCTGTCAATTTTTGCTTCGATTGTCTCGATGCTGCTGTTGACCTTGAGATTACACAAAGTGTTGTTAACCCCATCCCGCGCATGCTCGGGCTTCCTTATAAGAATGACAGCTCCATGAGCTCGCCTTTGTCTCAATTGTCCGTAAGGTGACTCAAGAGAGGAGGCAAGGTGGGCCTGACGGTGGGCCCATTTTTTGGATTAAAGACGGATCTGATAGTCAATCATTCACCAGCTGGCGGTGTAGGGCGTTTTCCACCAAGATGATTTTCATGGACCCAGTTGATCTGCCTGGATATTTTATAACTGACTGCAGAATTCACATTTAACTGTCTCAGCAGAAGCTTTAAGGTTACATTGTAGGAAAAATATTACTTGACTTGGCACACGTGGTGAAACAAGATGTAGCTATGACGATTGACGATCCAATTGTAATCGTGATTGATAGCTCAGTTAAATGCATATGTGCGAAATACTCAGGGTTGCTTGGACGAGTCTACTTTCAGAGTTTGGCCGCTGGTGATGGGAGAGGGAGAAAAGTAGTTGCAGTCAAGTTTTAACTAAGTCACGCTGCATGTCCATCGATGCTTTCTTGGTATATTAAGTTTACACGAACACGGAAATTAAAATCTGTTCAACCGAACTTGCTACGGTTATAGGTCCGGTCAAACCGGTTTAACCACTAGCGTCCGGTCAAACAAAAGCTATGGCAGACCTGCCAACTCAAGACGGAGCCGCAGCCATTTTGTTGACGGCGGAGAACATAGTTGAGGCGGCGGTGGATTTACGAGGGGGCCCAGAAAGAGGCAGCAGGAACGAGCAACCGTCCAAGAAGGTGGCGAGCTCACGGAGCTCATTCTTTTAAGGAGACCCCCGCACATGCGCAGGACAGGGTTGCCGAGCTGGCTGGCGACAACACTAATCTCAAGGTCAAACAGCAGCATCGAGACAACCAATGCAAAAATTGACTGGTATTGGATATTTCCCAAGCAATAAGAAACAACATTTGAGGTCACTTAATAACCAAATTACAATTAATACGAATTCAACATACACCTGGATTCATCACAATATGATAAAGGAGTTGCAATTCAATGTTTAAAACCTTGAAACGGTTTAAACTATGAACTTCAAATTAATGCCGGCTGAAAGTCACTAAACGAATTACACAATCCTGCACAAGGTGTGAATTTTTAGTGAACAAGATAGTTCGGTTGACAATTTTCCGAAAATTAGCACTTGTACCCAACACTTCTGGTAGTCTTGTGCAGGATTTGATAGTGTATACAATTATTTCTTGTAATATAGTTGCAAACAGGATATAAAGACAAACCAACTAATAAAATTTTATTTGGGAGCCCCTACTCAAAAATCCTTAAATAAAAAAATGTTAAGCGCACAAGTGGTGTTGGGTTAAAAAAAAAAACCTGTAGGATTAGAAAACTTGAAAAATTAAATTATTTAAAATTTAAAATAAAATCTTGGGAAGTTTGGCAAGAACCACTTAGAAAAAATACTGATTTTTACAAGTAATGCTGCGAATTTTCAATAGGCTGTTGACGAAAAGACGCAACATTTCAGTCCTGCTTTTGTCTACATCGTTATGCTCTTGCCGTCTTCGTTAGCAGACGATTCAGCTACGATAGAACAACGCTGTAAACAGAAAGAAGCACTTATTTTGGGAGCCTAAAGAAGATAGGACTGAAATTTTACATCTTTTTGTTAAACATCCTATTGAAAATTAGCAAAAAATTTCCTTTTTTGAATTTAAGCGTTACTTGTAAAATTCTGTGAAGTTTCGAAATTCAAATTACACGATGGTTAGCTTGGAAAAAATTATCTTACAGGAGCATGTAGGTACTGTTAAAAAATTTAGTTACTGAAAAAATAATTTACATAAAACTTCATTAACAAAAAAAAAATAACCTCAAGTAAACTCTTTTTTAATAAAAAGTGTCATTTTTTAGCCACAAGCCATTACTTTTAAAAATACAGTAATTACCTCCTGAAGCATAGAATCCCTAAAATATACCAATAGCTATGGAAAACTCAATTTCGAGAAAAAGACGAAAAAAAAAAAATCAGATTTAGTTTTGTTCTCGATAAAAGAACCTTGGAATCGTGAGATTTAAAATATATTCCATCTGTATAATTAACTGACAACACTTTCGAATGCTGTGATTAACATTTTAATACTGTACAAAGTTTTTTCCCCATAATTGACAATCGGCGATAACCTTTCCTTCGTCCACTGCAACCCGCCATCTTGGGCCTAAATACGTGCGCTCCACAAATGGAGCAATGGCAATTTTTCGAGTAAGGGCTCCCGTAAAAAGTTTTAACCCAGTTAACCCAAGAACAATATTTGTAAACAGACAGGAAAATGCAAAAGTTTGACTAGAGGGGCCCGAAAACCTTCCGAGTATTTTTTCCTATGGCCTTATCAAACCTCCTTAGCAGTCAGCAAAAATAAAAATATAATTGCTCTTCAGACTTCCTGTAGGCAGTAAATGTAAAGCCTTCTAATATTTCATGTTAACAGGTTTAGTTGAATACATGCAGATTAAGATTGTTTGGCTTCACTAACACTGAAACCATCACCAACCAAAGCCCGCAATAAGCCATACAAAATTATTGGGTTTAGGTAAGCTTGCATTTCAAAAGGCACACTCGGTAGCACAATAGCTGTTATGAACTGGAGAAATCCAGTAGGAAATTTTTTTTAGTCAATTAAAGTAGTGTCTCGCATGTAAGCCACACCCAGAAAAAGACCTTGCTCCCCATCCCCACCCCTCCCTTTAAGTTGAATACAGCCAAACATTTTAAGCACAATTGCAAAGCTGTAAAAATCTATAAAGATGTTGATCAAGTTGGTATTGATCAATCAACAGACAAGTACTTATGGTATAATATACATTAATCCTGCTAAAATTAGCAGAGCGTAGCAATTTTTCGTACCAGCTGAAGGCCGTGTTTGTGTAAAATAACTTCAGAAAAAACTTAACATGGGACATTTGAAAAAGTCAAATCTCGTCAATATTTAGCGAAATTATTGTAGTGTCCGCATATAACAGAGTTGGGTGTTTTTGTTATTATGCGAGCCAATACGGTAACCCATTTATGAATCTATATATTTTCTAGCCAAAAAATTCTCTACGTAGTTAAAAATAGTTAAGTGCCAGAAACTAGTATAATGCAAAGCAAAATATGGTCGAAACCATAATTGTTCCACGAAGGAGAGAAAAGAAAAAAATCGCTGTAAATAATATTAAGGAAAATTGGAAATTAGTCTTCAGCGAAAATTATGTAGGTTCACATATTTAGACACCTGTCAGCCATGTAAACAAAGTTTTAACTTTGTAGGGCTTATTTAGGCTTTTCTTTAACCAGGACTACAGGCCTCAATTATTAAGTTGGGCATGCTTATGAACCAAGCAAGCCTACCTTCAGAATGAAGTTCATCTATACGAGTATACGTAGGTCGCGTGTCCTGTTTTCATTCCTGGACTGTCATTCATTCTGTAGTCATGGAACTTCAGTACTTTACAGCCTTCTCTGTTTACGTGGACGAAAGCGACCTCGATGGAGTGGAGTGTCGTCTGTAATGGAAATTATGTCGACGCCCGCCATCTGGAGTCCTTTAACAGAAGCCTGTAAGTAAATAATGATACGTACATAAATTTTTACGTAAGTCAATATAAATAAGTATTTAGAGCAACGTGAAAAGTCAATACATCAATTATTAAAGCTGGACGCACAGATACTCAATCGGTCACAGATATTTGCGGTTTCGGTATCGGCAACTATCGCTGAAATTTTGATAACCTTAAGAGATTATGACATGCGGAAACATCTTTTTAAATTTTTTTATTTTCATTAACTATTGGACCTAATGAAAACTACACTTGATCGAAAAGTAGGGATTAAACTTTCGGAATCTGCAGTGGTGCAGCCTTAATATAATTATTATATAGTAAAAAATAGCGATAAATCGGGCCGTGTACTTTGGATTTCATACAACGAACAAATAACACTTAACGCACAACCAAAACAGTATCTTCAGGCAAGATCCACAATTCAAACAAGCACTTGCTAACGAATTTCTGTCATTGAAGAATATTTGCCCACGAATTCTCTAAGAGAAATTTGTTTGAGCTCGCTTGTTTGATCGTGGATCTTGCGTGAAGATTAGTTTAAATCACAGAAAACTCACGAAGTTTATCATGTCAAACTGACTGACTGTTTTGGTTGTGCGTTGACGGTAATGCATTTTTCGTTAATAAAAATTAAGAATAAAATAAATGTCCGCATGAACACAGAGTGGTCCACAAAAAAGTTACACGACCAAGAGCCCTAGACCAAGTTTAGGAAAAATATGGTACTTTCTTACCTCCTCACAACAATAACGAGGAGAAAAACACTAGGTATGCTTAAAATAACCTTAAGCCGTAGCATTTTTAAGCATTTTTTTTAGAGTTCCAGCGGTGTGTGACAGTATCGAAGAAATTTTGGAGCAGAAAATTAATTTCAAGAGCTTGCATTGTCGTAGCTATGAAGTTTCTGTAGGCCTATTTACGCATGAATTGACGACCACTCACCTAAGACGTTACAGTTTGTTGGTGTAGTTTGCATCAAATAAACCAACAAAATCAAGGTGATTTACTGGAGCAAAATAGTCGATTGCCATTTGTTTAAGGATATTAAAACTATTAAGTTGCTGGCTGCTGCTGATTAGCATTTTTTGACCTTCGCCCACACGCCGCCAACTTCAAGAATGACAGCAAAAATCTCGAGCAATGCACGTTTCCACAAGATAGAAATGTACCGTGACAGTAATTCATGTCAGCTTCACTAAGGGATTGGAACATTTCTTGGAAGTGAAAAATCCTTAGTTAAACTTTTCCAAACTTAACTTGGGCTTAAAAATGTTTTCAATTTACAAAATGTATTTAAATATACACTCAGTTTTCCATCACTGCATCAGGTTGAGGCTGAAGTTAACAAAAAAGGCTAAGAAAAATTCATATAAAAGCAGAATTTGCTTTAACGCACACAACTTCGAAGAAATGGGTATCATGTGGCCAAATTTTGATTTTGCCGCCGCAAAAACCTAACCTCTAGGAAAACATCGTTCGTTACTTTACTGTGAAAGTTCTCGTCACTATTAGAGTCATAATTACTGGAATTATGTAGCCTTTAATACTATAAGGGTTTAGGCCATTTTATTGGAAAATCGGCCGGTTTAGCAGAACGTTTTACACCATTTAGTAGTCGAGAATGCTTATTCTCAATATGGTCTTAGGATGGCAAAGACTTCCGCCCATTTAAGCTTAATGCACGTTTCACAAAAAAATATTTTCTCTAAAATTTGTACACATGTATCCCAGTAGAAATTCAAATATAAACAAATTTGGCTCCACCTTTGTGCATTGTTTATTGTCCTACAACACAAGGACTAAATGAAATGTTATTTTAGCGCCTTTTCATATTAGAACAATGCCCGGTGTTTGGTACCACCACATGAACCGGTTTTTGCCGCCCCAACACTACTATACAAGATTCATAGTTCTTACCATTCTGCCTGGACCAAGGCCCTGTATTTTGATGCGAACAGCAGTTACTCCTTGTTCCATTATTTTCTGAAACACACACAAAAAAAAATACTAAACCAAAGAAACCATGCCATAGCAACCAAATCAAAATTTAAATGAGCTGAATAGATAACTTCTTAGATAACTTTCCCAAGATGAACAAGTTAAAATTGTCATTAACCTAGGTTTTCATTTAAACTTTCATAAAAAAGGAACAAGCCATACATTTCTCACACATGCAAAATGTACCCCCAAAGTGTCCGGTATCCAAACGAAAAATCGTCTGATCAGAATTTATACGCGAATTGTCTGATGAAAAGTGTGTTTTTAGGTGAAAGTGGCGCAACAAATTACGTGATTTGTCGGATTTTGTCTGATGACAGTGATTTTGTCGGGTATCCTAGATACCATGCACGCTTCTGCTAATAACTAAGTACTGATGAATTTCATGGATATTTGTATTAACTCCTCTCACTGCAGTTCAAGTATTCAAAATGCTGAAGCAAAATAACCGAAAAACTGCCATATTAGGAACTACAACCCACAGGAACCTAGCATCACACATCGCGAGCGTGCAGATAAGCCCCATTTAAATAATGAAAAGGGTAAACACCACGCCTTAGTTATTATTTGTACCACAAAACGTTTCCTCAGATCGTTCCGAGTCTGTACACTGTAATGGTATTAAGTAATGACTTTGAACGTGAAGACATTCAGCGCAAGTTTCAGTGATTAACATACCAAGAAATCATAAAATTGAATCATACACTCAATAAAGGCATGGATTGTTCCACGAAATGGCTTTGGGCCAGGGTTTGGTTTCGCCCCTTTCGTTATATCTTGTCATTATCCACGTGGCGCGTGATATGCGTCGCCTAAAGTCCCTGTGCTACAACCATGCCACATTAAGAAAAAAAACTTTCGAACACATACTAGCCTATACAAAATTTTTTACAAAATTTGGCATGCAATCTTCACATCACCTAGATTATAGACTTTGTACTAACCATTCCTAGACTGATGCCAGTTGCCTGTGCAGCTATGTTCGTGCCTTTCTTGGCATTTTTGAAGCCTTCCATTCCCTGCAACGAATCAGTTTCAAATATAACCATATAAACTATGCACAAAAATAAATCAATACAAACTTGAAAGCAGAAGTTTTAGTTTTACTTACACAACTCCGCAGCAACACTGTTGCACCTAAAACCAAGAAAAGTAATTAGAAAAAAGCTGCATTTAAGTCAACAAGTACTTAAAACATTCTCGTTACCCATTACACACCTTTGTGATCGGTAACATTCATAATGGTGTTATTATGAGATGTCTTTATATGGCAAATGGGCAAATCTGCAAATCTAACCCCATTAAACAACCTGTTAGGAGTGGTTTCGTCTGGAAACATGGATGCCCGCCTAACAAGAAAAGAGGAAATCTGCATTAGAACCACTGGCAGTTTTGAGACTTCCACACAAAGTAAACCTGAACACTTGAATCAATTGTCAACTTACTATCCCAAATCAACATTTAACCTTTACGTACTATAGTCCTACTGCAGTAAAAACGCCCATCGCCCCATTTTCCCCCCAAACCTTTAAGCATACATGCAAAATCTACCAAGTGTCCGGTATCCAAAATGTAAAATTGTCTGATGAACAGCGCGTTTTAGGCGAAAGTGTACACCAAATTATGCGATTTGTTGGATTTTGTCTGACGACGGTGATTTTGTTGGGTATCCTAGATACCAGGATATGGTAGATTTTGCATGTACGCCTTTACGTCTTACTTGTGACAACCCATATCAGTCTATGGCATTGTTTGGAAGTTAGCCAATACAACACCACAGCTCAGGATATTCTCCTAACACATCTGCCAAACTAGGACCGCGCATCAACAATGGCGATGGTGCTCCAGAAAATTAGTTCAGATGCAATGTTAACCAGTTACATAAAGGTAACCACATACTTAATTGTCGGACAAATTCTTAATATTTAAATGGCGCAGATAAACTTTTTTTTAATTAATAAAGTCCTTTTTTAGTTAAGATGTTTCAGAACGCCAAACAAACTCGACAACAGATGCATTCCAACTTTCGAAAGGAGGAACACTAGACAACACATCTAGCCAAGATTATTACAAACCCAGATTAGCACGACATTTATGCATGCCTAGGAAAACAGTTAAGTTTCGTTACAGATTTTATTAAAAACAGAACAAGCTTCCACGCAAAATGAAGGCTGAAGCAACTTCTTTAATGGCTGGGAGCCAGGCTATATATAAAAGGTCATCAACCTCTTTAAGCAACCAGTTCCTCGAAGGCAAGTTGCAACACACTTCGACTGCTAAGTTTCTCAATGCCAAGTTTGCATTAATTCACTGCCGGGTCCTAGAGGCCAACGGAATTATTCAGCACAGAATTAGGGAGTAGAGGAGGAATTTTAGAAGTCTTTCGTCTACTTGAACATGCTTATGGATAAGTGAAATGTGCCTTTCACAATTACTTACTTTTTCTGAAATAAGCATTGATGAATGCTAGGCTTACACTTTCATTGTATATGGTCAAACAAGGCACAGTAAAAGTTTTTTTTTTATGATTAAGTTTCCGATCGAAAACTTTCATAAGCAGCTGAAGCAACTACCTAGGCGCAACCAGTCTTGTGTGCATCTATTAGGCAGAATGTAATGGTGAAAACAGTTTCTATCTGGTACCATTCTGTAGATTATGGGCTCACTTGCTGGCCACCTTTAACGCAACTGTTGAAGGGCACACCTCTCTCGTGCACAGCAGTCTGTATTATATAACCTAAAAGCAGTAACCATCACAACTGCCGGTTTAAAATGAGTGTAGGGTCATTTTGATTTTAGGCCCAAGCCTGTATTTCCAATTTCGTAAGTAGTAGCTAACAGAATTTGTTTCAAGAGTAGGCCTATTCATTCATGCAGTGTCGAGACGCTAATGCGAGCTGTTAGCAAATTTTAGGCTTTTGCATAGCTGCGTGTTTTACTGTAAGTTAAATGCAACGATTATTTATTTTATTTGAGTTACATCGCTAAAAGCCCAAGGAAGCAACAATGTTTTAACCATCACTAAAAAAGGCGACAGACAAAGTTGCTAGTGTTTTCCACTACTCACTGTACAGAAGACTAAAACCTAATTAACGTAAAAGTAACTTAAACCCTTTAATGCAGGAATTAACCAGGTAGATTTTTTTTTTAATGCTATTTGTGTCAGTCATGAGATTCGAGCTGGCATTCTCTTGGTCTGGAGACGATGATGCTAACCACTGGGATGTACTTGCACGCTTTGCTCTCCCGAGGAGCCTTCACAAAGCTCGCGCTGCGTCTTGGATGGCTTTCGCGATAAGAGGGTTAAAGCCACAAATTAAATGTAAAAATAAAGGGCTAGACAAAAATTACGAAACCAGATTCAATGGACTCGTGTCGATTGATCGGGTTTAATTACACAACCACTAAACGTTTAGCAGCATGGGAAGGGGAACAATATGTAGTTTGCTTGCCCCAACTCGGGCCCCTAAAAAAATTTCCGTTGAAAGGTAATTCAAAACAGCTTGTAGCCAACTTCCCCCCCCCCCCCAAAAAAAAAAAACGAGCGAGCGGCATTCATTTCCCCAGATATTGTTGACGTGGCATATGGTTCATTCTAACGCAATGAATAAGCGTTATTATCGCTTGCACTTCCTGGCTCAATCCATTGCCCTTTCCACGCTAGCTGGCAGACAACTACGCGGCAAAACGCAATCTGACCTGGCTGGTTGTTGCTATGGCAACAACGATCCAGTCTAGGCCAGATAAGGTCGACTCGGGAGAAAACAGCCCTACTTGCTGCGCAGTTAACCAACGTTGCAGTGAATATCCGCAATTTCAGCTCTTACCACACCTCGAAATTACTGCCTTGAAAAGTCAATACTTATTAGTATTTACAGATTTAGGTATTATTTGACATAACAAGCAAGTCACGAATAGCAAACAACCTTAATGTGTTTTTTCAAAAATTACCATTTTTTAGGACAAAATTAAGAAATGAAAAACCCAGACGCTACGACGGGAACAAAGGATTAACGGCAACAATGCAGGTCTCCTCAAAGACGCAACAATACAGACAGGCAATGCCAACAACTCATGCAATGTTTTTTTGTTCCCGCATGGATCCTTCTCAATCGCATTTTGACATTTCGTAGCATTTTTTTACAGTAGGCAGATTCGCTATCCAAGGTCAACGAAGCTACAACAACCTGTTCGCAATCAGACTGGCACGAGTCAGCAAGACTTTCAAAACAAAAAACCGGGTGGGGGGGGGGGGGCGAGTTAATTATCACTTAAAACCATTACAAAAAATACACAGAACGAAAACGAGGGTCCCTCCTACGCCTTTAAAGGCTCAAGCCAACAACACTCCCCGCACATCAGTTTTTAACTATCTAAACCAACATTCATTATAATATACTAAAAGTTACATTCTGCGCGCTTACAAACGAAGCTTAACCGCCACGAAAATTTTGCCAAGGCCAAGCAAGGTCCAACTAGTCAACTTTTTGCTTCGAAAACCTGTGAAGCGAAAGCAACACTGGACAGGAAGAGCACGAATTTCATTCATACTTATGGTCAGTAGTCTACTGGGCATACACTCATCCTAGTGAATGGACGGGAACGCTTTTTATTCAGTCGGAACCAGCCAGTTATCAGGGCTTTGGCTTGAACCTCAAGCCAGATCTCCCGACAGTAACGTATTAATATGAAAAAGAAAAAAAACCTATAGTATTGAATAACTAAAAATAAACTACTTTTGCACATAGTAACAGGGGTTTGATATGCTACTCCAAAACCGGTAGGAAAGCAATTTCTGACATCCCAAACCAGTTTGACAGCCACCAGCTGCTCTACTGTTGGGTGGAGGAATGTAGTTCTTTCTCATCCAGCTTAGCTTGAATAGTCGGCCCACACTGCTGGTTTGGGAGAAATCACCCTCTGAAGGGGTACCCGTCAGTCCTAATGCTTTTCTAGCTTGGCCGCACGAAGTTTATCGTGAAGTAACTAGCTTACAGATCGTCTAAAGACCGGTGATCCTGTTTAATATCTTACTAACATGACGCAGCTACCTTTTTTTTTGCTAGTCTTGAATTACTATGGCCTCCACCCCGACTCAACTCCACATTCTAATTGGGATGCACCGAATATTCGGTATTCGGTCTAAAATTCAAGTATTCGGTCGAATACTAGATTTTGGCCGAATAGTACTATTCGGTATTCGGCCGAATAGTGTTAAGATTTGTTGGTATTCGGCCGAATAATTTTTTAGTATAAATTTATGTAATTGTGTGAATGTAAGAACGTTTAGCTCAGCATTTACTTTTTGGTTTGTGAGGAATTGTCGGTATTCGGCCTATTCGTCACAGAACCGAATAATTCGGTACTTGGCCGAATATGTTAATTGTTTGGTGCTGAATATTCGGTATTCGGCAAGTTGAGTATTCGGTTGTATATTCGATGCATCCCTACATTCTATCATAAAACAAATTACTTGGCTCCTTTGTTTTCTAGTCTTCACTAACTACAATAAAGACCTTACACCACGCTTTAAAGTGGCACTATCACCGATTGAAAGCAGACGAATTCTGACATCTAGCGCTGTGTAGTACCATCTAGCGTTTGCTTGCAACAAGCGAAGGAATGCATAACGGCATTTCTTTTAACGAAACATACAAGCCACGACATCCTTAATTATTGAGTGGAAATTTGGTTCGTCCTCGTGCACCTTGGAGCAAGCTATAAAGGTTAACAATATCAATGTCGCCAGATGGCGCCACGGTATTTTCGTTCGCATTTCAATCGGTGATAGTGACACTAACTCAAATGTTGAGATGCCTCAACTATAATCGCAGCACACGCGAATTACTTTTCCCTTTTGAAGGGCAATTACATCCATTCTGACATGCGTGTTATACTTTTTTATCACTTACACAATAACTAAACACAAGAACTGCGGTAAGAATAAGTTACGTATGTCCGATACAATAATTTCATTACTCCATCCCCAAAACAAGTAATGGACATCGCCATTGTTTCGCGCGGATCAACTGATATTAATGCCGGCAGATGGGAGCTGGTGTTCTGTGGAAGCCCATTGAGATAGCTGTATTGGCTGTAAGTAGCTCAAGCGTCTGACGGCCTTAGCTGGCCACTACTCTCGTGCTTCTCACTAGTTATTTAAAGGGGAATAAAAAAAAGGGGGGGGGGGGGGGCCGAACATGGAGTTGTCTATAAATCTACTCGAGCCAAATAACGTCACTTGAGAATTAGGATTTTTTCGTGCAGGTTGCTTCCTTGCAATAACTCATTCGGCTTGTGTCCGTATGCAGCTCCGACACATGCACGAATTTGGGCGGCTAACATCTATCGTTAACACAGTCTTGCGAACTAGAAAAAAAATTCTCAAAAAAATGAAGTTATTTGGCTGAGTAGATTCGAAGACAAGTCCATGTTCGACCCCTCCCCCCTTTTTTTTTTCAAATAATTGGTAAAGGAACAGTACGACAGTAGTGGCCAGCTAAGGCCGTCAAGACGCTTGAGCGAGGGGTTCGACAAAGACAAAAAAGTGTACGAGATTTGTAAATCTGTAAATCTTCCAACGGATTTAAGAAGATTTACGGATTTTCTGGGATTTAAAGATTTAAGTTAGATTTAATGATTTACATGGATTTGTAGAAGTTTTAAAGATTTACATAAAATTTTGCAGATTTACTGGGATTTTAAGATTTAATGATTTACATGAACATTTTTCAAGATTTACACGGATTTAGAGAAGATTTAAATATTTACATGAAGATTTGCAGATTTACTGGGATTTAAGGATATAAGTATGATTTAATGATTTACATGAAATTTTTAAAGATTTACACAAAATTTTGGAGATACACAGATTTACACGAAAATTTGCAGGATTTGTAGATTTACCAAAGATTTAAGATTTAAATGATTTACGCCAGATTTACGTGATTTACACAAGATTTAGAAGATTTACAACGGATTTATAAATCTTAAATCTTGGGTGTACGAGATTTATAGCTTTGTCGAACCCCTCGCGTTTGACCTACTTACAGCCAACACAGTTATCAGTGGCTCCATCTGTCGGCTGAGTTGGAACAGAACAGCTCCACCAGTAGGCAGGAATTTTGGTAGTTCAGCGCGAAACAATGGCGGTACGTGTTTTGGTGATGCAGGAATTTTATTCCAACCGCAATTCTTGCGTTTAGTTATTGTGTTAAGTGATACAAAAGTAAAACGTGTCAAATGGAAGTAATTGCCCTTTAAGAATCCACCGCTTTGGGTTTTAAAAGACGCAAAATCCACCCATGGTTTGCATGCAGACATTCCCCCTCCCCACATTCTAAATCAGGGTTCGAACAGCACACTGGTTTTGTTTTTTAAGTATATTTCTAGTATATTTTAGTTATGTACAACCAAGAATTTATAGGGTTGGGGAGGAGTTTTTTGTGACAGAGACCCATACTGAAACGTCTTAGATCCATTCGTATTAGTTTAGTCTTAGTTTACAGAGGGCGCCGTGTGTTTTATGTGAGAATTTCTTAGTTTTTAGCCTGAAATAACTAAACTAAGCAAAACTAGCTTGTATTTAATTATTATTTAGTTTGGCTAAGTGTTAATTCAGTTTATTTTAGATTTGGGCTGACAAATGAGCAAAAATTATCAGATGGAACATGAGCGCCCTCTGAAAACTCTTGACTGAACTAATAGGGACAAATCTAACGTGTTTTAATAGGGACTTTTTAGTGTTACAAATTCTCCTCCCAAACCCTATAAATTCTTGGTACAACACGTCAATTACAGATACAAAATCAAGTACTTTCCAGTATAAAAAATAAATTTCAAGTTTTTCTAGAGTAGAATTTTTTTAAAGTCCTATCACCATTATTTGTACGAACTTAGTCTAATAACATGGCTCTTTTTTGGTCTTCAATAACTACGATTAACACATTTCGATGCACCTAAGATGTCGTCCAATCAATCGTCTCCCAGCCATCGCTTCCACCCCACATCTGAAACACCAACCAGTTCTCTTCCTGATGCATATTTTTTCAATGTTTCTTCTCCCACATCCAAACACCAAATCGGCGCGGGGGCGGGGGGGGGGGGGGGGGGGGGGGGGGGGGGGGGG
>JAHWFP010010433.1:49539-91815 GCA_023313725.1 Lithobius niger | reverse complement strand
GCTTGAGGTTTTAATTTCATTTCATGATTTCACAGTGGGTGTAGTTATTCACAAGTTGCTGAGCCAGCATTTGACTTGTCAAAGTGGAGTTTAGAAAGGTGGAAGTTATGGAAGAAGAAGGAGTGTGGAAACTGAAATGCAAGTGGGTGAAATGTGCCAAGATTAAGTTGAATGTACTGGGTAAGTTGGAATTATTGAAGTGCTGCAGGTTCACCCAGTTTATTCCCCCAAGTTTGAGACTTAAATCAGTTGTCCCCAGTTCAGAAAAGATTTTGAAAGAATGTGAACTGAAGTTGCTTGCCAGGGAGATTAGGAATTGCTATAAAAAACTGCAGTTTTCTATTAAAGCTGAAAAGGTGTGTGAGACTGAACTGGGCTTAATTGTGAGTGGTGAGAAGATGTTGGATCTCAAGGAAGAAAAGATGACTAAAGATATGTTGTGGTGGAGGAGGATTAGGAATAGACACAAAAAGAAGTGGGCCTGGTGGAAAACTAAATATAAACTGTGTGTTAAAGTGGAAACATCAGTGTTGTCATATGTAGAGGAAATTGGTGGGAATAGAGACTACTCTGATAAGTATAGGAGGGGAAGAATTGTAGACAGGTCTAATGGGAAGATGGACTCGAAAGATTTGGTGGTGCTAGACAGAGGCTGGAACTTTACGTTTGGGGACTTTGGCAAGAGGGCGACTAGGGAAGTGGCGGTTAAGTGTGAAAGTTTAATGTGGAATTGGGCGGAGGAAGAGAAATTTAAGTTTCGATGGGAAATCCTTCAGATGTTGAAATCCTGCTACGTACCAAGGTGGCAGAAGGACTTGGAAAAGGAAGTCAAAGGTGTCAGGAGGAAGCTGGAAGGGGGCAACCTTGTGTTAGTTAAGGCCGATAAAGGTGGAAAGTCAGTAGTCTTGGAAAAGCAGGTGTTTAGGGATAAAGTGGAGGCTCATTTAAGTGATGTGGACACATACTCACACGGACAGGAGTGTGACTATGAAAAATTTGAAAGAAAAGTGCAAGGGCTTGTGAGAAAACACAAACCGAAGTGGGATGAATTTACATATAAGAAGGTTTATCCATCAGGGTGTGTAATGGCCAGATTCAAAGGTAGGATTAAACTACACAAAGATGAAGAACCAGTAAGACCAGTGATTGACACTACGGGTACAGTTACAAAAGGTCTATCAGCATGGTTGGCAAGAGTAATAAAGAAGATAATGAATATGAAAGAAGAGGTGAACGGGGACAGTGTGGCAATGGTGAGAAACAGCAAACAAGTGGTCGAAAATATGAAAAGAGTGAAGCTAGGTCCTGGAGATGTTGTGAAAAGTGCGGATGTAAATAAAATGTTTACTTCGGTTAGCAAGGAAGAGGCAAAGGACCAAGTAGCTAATTGGTGGGAAGAGGCTAAAACCAATGAGTGGATGCCAGACGATTTGACTAAGTGGAAGACGGAAGACATTTTGGAATTGGTGGATGTTTGCTTAAAGGAGGAATGGTTCAGCTATGAAGGGAAGGTATACAGCCAACGAAAAGGACTGTTTATGGGCTCCAACCTGAGTCCGGTATTGGCGGAGATGGTGGTGCGTAATAAAGAAATAAGGATTTTGAAGGAAAGCAAGGTTCATTTTAACCTGTACAACAGGTTTGTTGACGATTCGGTGGTGGTTGGTGGTCTGGACAGTGTTCAAAAATGGGAGAAGCATTGGAATGAAGCAGCAGATGACTTGAAGATAAAGTTGGATGATGGAAATGGCTTACGGGTTGATTTCTTGGACATGAGTGTCAAGATTGAGGAAGGAAAGCTTGAAACCAGCTGGCAGCGAAGTGGGACACATACTGGACAAGTCATCCATAAAGAGTCGGCCCACACAATGGCAGTGAAGAAAGGGGTTGTGAAGGGATTGTGGAACAGAATGAAAGTGGCTTCAAGCAATGCTTATCCAGAAAGAGAAGTGGAAGAAGAATTTTGGAAAATGGTAACAAGCAGTGGATTTGGGAGAGTGGAAGTGGGCCAATGGTTGCGAGAACAAGAAAAGCCAAGGAAGGATGCTAGTGAACCGGATCTACGTACGCTGGTGATACCATACATGGGAAGAATTAGTTGGAAAATTAGGAAGCGGTTGGAAGGAGTGGCTAGAGTTGTTTTCAAATATGGAAAAAACATTGGAAACATGATTGGCAAAGGCAATGGTACAGCAGACACTAAAAACCAAAGGGGAGTTGTTTACTGCATCCCGTGTAAGCAATGTGACCAGGTGTATGTGGGAGAGACAGGAAGGAAACTTCAGAGCCGAATGAAGGAACATGATAAGGATATTATTCAGGGCAATGAAAGAAGTGCTTTGGCAAAGCATGTTATACGGACCAAGCACGAAGTAGATTGGGGAAAGAGTGCCATATTAGATAAAGAGCATGAGTTATGGTGTAGGCGGCTGTATGAAGGGATATGGATTAAGGTATTGGGCAACAGAACTATGGAGGGCAACAGAGGACTGGATAAAGTGGGTGAATGGAAAGAAGTGTGGCAGTGAGACGATGTTAAGTGGTTATCTGGTGTGCGGTTATTTTGGTAGTGGTTGTTGAGATGCTCGAGGGGAGGGGGTTTGGGTTAATGGCTTATTATTTATGGTTTATTTTATTTTATTTTATTATTCGTTGTGCTTATTTCATAATTTAATTGTTTATTAATTATGGGTCAGTTATTTTACTATTTATTGTACTTGTTTCATATTTTTATTTTTATTTTTATTATTATTTTTTATTTCTTATTTTTATTTTTATTTTTATTTTTATTCTATGTGGTTTATAAGGATAAATTTATTGGGTAATTTATTTAATTACTTTATTTGTTTAAGTTATTGGTTTATTTGCACTTTGTGGATTGCCCTTGTTCAGTTAATTCAGTTTAACAGTTAGGTATTATTTATTTATTTATTTATTTATAAAGTTATAAGTTTTATTTATTTATTAATTATTTAGTTTATTGGGAATATTAATTGTTTGAATTTTTATTTATTTGGTTGCCTGGGTGTTTGACTGTGTTGTACCAGGTGGGAGGGATTTTGGTGTGTGAGGTGCTTGGCTACTGGGTAGGCTGCTCTGCATGGTTTGTTGTTGCTTAGCAACAGTGGGAGGAGCCAAGTTTGAATGAAGAAGCAGTTGAGAATGCCTAGTAAGACTGGGCGAAAGCTCCTGGTTTTTATCTGTTTGCTGTGATTAGGCTTGAGGTTTTAATTTCATTTCATGATTTCACAGTGGGTGTAGTTAGTAGCATTTGAATGTTTTACCGTGGTGCACCGATACTAGTAAACTGCAATCGTACTAGTAACGTGTAATCGTATTCCGTGTCGCCATCATTATTTCGTTTATATTATTACAATGTTACATATAAAAATAAAATAGAAACCTTGAAAAAATGCGTATTTTTAATTAGGTTTTTTTTTTAAAGAAATAACGTAATTTGAACATAATTATCTCATTACTCGTTTTTCCAGCTTAGAGCATCTTGCGGTGGTGTCCCTTTCCGATATCCAGTTGGCTTTCGCTTACATTTCCGGTAGCGGAAGACGATGGCTGCTCAAATCGGGTGACGGGAGATTTTTACACTCGATTCATTGAGAAGAATTTCGTTGATTTGTTTTAAAAGAAGGATATGGTTATGAGGCATGCCTTCCCTGACATGGAAAGACTGGAAGGTAAGAGATTTTAGTATGATTTCATGTGGTTCAAATGTCGATTGTTAACAGTAGTGTAATTTGATTGCTTTTTCCGTGGGAGGGGGAGGGGCGCTTAGGATGCTAGGATTTTCATCCATCGTGCGATGATTGGATTTCGGAAAAGCGAAATAAATGTGAATTTCGTGAACACTGTTTAACACTGCTTTCAGGACGATGTCGTGATATTATGGCCTTCAAGCTGCAAGTGATTTAATCTGTTAGGGATCGTAAATACAGGCTGCGTACTCGTCCAGCTGTCTTGTTGGCAAGATACCCATTTTTGATGTGAATCTGTGATGTGGAGTTAGCAAGCTGCCAGAGATTGAAACCGAAATGTATCGAACAAGAATTACATCAGTTTAAATCTGTAAAAGGTTGTAATTCGTGTAGTAAAAAAAGACTGTTGGTTGTAAGAGCTAAAAATACGGTAAATTTTTAAAAGCTCAGTCGCTGTCAATTTTTTTCCTACAGACGGGAAATAAAACCCCGGAAAATTTCCCTGACAACCAAAACTGTTAGCTAATGGAAATTGCCCGAATTTCCGTACACGCGTTGTGTAAATCGCCTTAAGTGATATGTGTGTGTAACAAGAAGTAATTACTTTAACATTCAAATTGTTTATTTATTTTATTTTATTTATTTATTTGCAAGGGCTAACAACACTATCAGTTCTCAAAAACGGGAGTGGATAGATTTCAATACATATAATTTATAATTAATCAACAAAAAAAAAAAAAAAGCAAGGGTGGCAGAAGCTCCCAGAACAGCATGAAATATAAACAACAAAATACAGCGAAAAATACTGGGGGCAATTGGTAGCCTATAATCTTTCGTCGATGGATAATACAGGATCGGTTAGCACCATTTTTATGTTCATCGTTAAGCTTCACTGTATGACACCTAGGTAAGCGTGGCAACCAAGCTGTGCTCAAGTCTTATCATTACAAATGATCTGTAATTTCGGTAGAGCCTAGATACATGTGTGACCTTGAATCGTTGCAATTTCTAATGTGCACACTTTTTGTTAGTGTATGCGATGTCCCGGAAATCCGACTGCAAATGCAGATAGCCTTTATAAATGGGCAAACGTCATACTACTGTTTCTAGGAGTTTAAATAGTTCATTGCTTGAAACATAGCAATGTATTCGTTTATGCTTGCTTCTCTTGGTGTGCTTGTGTTCATGTCGATTGCGGTATATGAAAGATCCTAGGGATTTCCTAGCAAAATTGTCTCATACTTAATATTTTTTATTTTTTAACAAGGCTTTCAGAACCATTTAATTTTTATAGGCTAACGTGCTTAGCCTATAAAATGGACCATTTTTCCAAAGCTAGAATGACTCTACCCTCCTCCCACCGTTCTGCACTGCTGTATTGAGATGTTTGGCCACTGACGACAACTCAGTAGAACAGAAAAACCGTACAGCACCATAAGTTGCATAAGACCGCGAAAAAACCGCATTGTTGACACCGGTTTTAGCTTACGTGGGATTCAGCAGCTACCAATTTAACCTACGCCTACTTCCTGGTTTTGATTTAGCGAGTTTGGAAGACCTTCGAATTTTGGAATGAACGTTCCTCGTCCGACAGCCTTATGACACTCACACCGTTATATCAGGTTCTCAGAAGGTTGTACTAAAAATATTAATAATTCTGATGCACAGCTTATTTCTATCCACAGTTTTTCAGACTTGGTCGATGGCTCTTTTTTTTACCAAAAAAAAAAAAAAGATGAGTAGGCTAGATATTCCAACAACGAATAAATTGTTCTGGAACCCGTTCTTGTTGCAACTATAGAACCTAAGGCTGTTTCTCCTCAGTAGTATTCGGCATTCATTTTTGGAACTAGAGAGTAAATATCTATTACGTGTGCCACTTTTATGAACGGCTCGTAGTTTCATTTCATGGTGATCGTATGTATGGAGCGCGGGCTGATGTAGTCATCGTAGTCATCGGTCCAGGAAGTGTTTGGTAAAAAAGTTGACGTACGATCGAAATTTTCTTTGAGACCCTGTTTAAAAAAAAATGAAAGTTCCACATCCTAACCAAAAAGTGAGCAGGCTCCCGAGAACCACTTATTTCTTTTAGCACCCTAATTATGTACATAAATCATATTACATAGGTGTAAAGACTCAGAATAGTACATTTTAGCGAAAATCGTACAATAAAAATATGTATGTAAGTTTAAGTAAGGACTTTACTGAGATGACGGGACGGAGGTTTGAACCAGCGAACACTGGATCACAATTGGGATGCTCCTGTTTCCTAAGCTGTCTGTGCAAGGCCAAACGGTGGCACAAAGATGGCGGTTCAATATAAGCTCAAAAGATATGGCTCAGACTATAGTGACGTCTTTAGTTGTGACCTGGAGTTCGTTGGTACGAATCCCGGTTACGTCACTCAGTAAAATATATGAGGTGTAGTACCTACACTTTCAACCCTGACATGGCTTTATAACTAATTCTTCTAAGCTCTTTGGCTTGTTCCTCCATTACTCTGGTGGTGATTTTGTTGCAAGTCGACCCACTCCAGCATTCCGTTGGCAGTAGGCTGTCAACACCACTTCATTTCAAAGAAATTTTGGCAAACAACCCCCCATAAGATTGTTCGGACCTTGTCCATTACGGTACAGTTTAATCTTTCCGCTGCTCCATTTTCTTGGGGCCTGTGGGGATGTGTCTTGTGTTGTTTTATTCCATCCTGGCCGATAACTCATTCAAAGCCCGGTTGTAGAACTCGCTTTATTGATGGGGTGTAGGTACTTAAACCCTGACGCATTTCACCAATTGGTTTGTCATGTGTACGAGTCTTGCAGCAGGCATCAGAGTTAGCCTATATGGTGGCATACAGTATTTAACTTCTAGTCTCCTGCTGACCCCAATCCGACATTGAGTTAGGATGCAAGATAACAGGTTGGCCCATTAGTTACAAAAGAGTTAGTCAAATATATTTTGTGTCTTAATATCCCTAACTAAGCTACACAGAGAACAAATTTACGTACAGATCCGTCATTTTCTACTTGTTGACATAGAAAGACTGAGTTAAGCATGTACTACAACAATGATTATAGAGTAGATTAATGTATTTAACAGTTTAGCAGCTTACCAAAACAGATACCTGTCAGGGAAGTATTAACTGTCTAGTTGTGCTGGCAGAATCGGTCTCTGGTTGCTGACCCCGGGCCAATGTAGAGTCACTACTCTTGTGCGAACGGCGAAAATTGTTGGATGGTCATCATGTTTAGCGGAAGTTAAAGTTACTTACTGTGTACACTGACTGGCCTAACATTTCCCTAAACTAAGATGAGCCTACGACCATACTTTTGCACTTCTGTTGTCTAACGCTTGTAAACATGGAACGTGCCGCATTGTTAGCAAGTGGCTGTCTTCCCCACTCGTGTTCAGGTTTCAAAACACAAGTGAGAACTTCTTGTCACTGGGTGGATAGTCTGCCTCTCTTCCGAGACACTCACCTTGATTTCTTGCTGACCTCTGTCCTTCACATGTGGTTGCCGGCAATTTCATCATCTTCACATCCTCGTGAAATTGCTCCTCCTGACGCGACATCGCCACTTTATTTTCAGGTGAGGCTTCTGCCCAGCGCCTCATATATCCCTGGTGGTCAATAAGGGGCACTAGGTCTCCTCTGTTATTTTTGATCCAATTAAATTTCAGGAGTTTGTTGCATTCAGTAATCTCTTTTGGCAATGACTTGCACTGAGGTTGAATGTCCCTGGGATCATCAAATTTTGCTACTTGTTGCACCTCTGCAACTTCCACTTGTCATTCTATCATAAGTCTGTGCATTTAATCTTCTATTGTCAAGATGAAATTCTCAACATCTCGTGTTCCATGCTACTCGACTTTTTCCCCCCACTATCTCTCCCCGAGTTGTGACCTTCCTCAAAGCTAGCGTCAATAGTATGCACCACTCCATGATAGTCTGGGTCAATTACCATCCTGACAACATTTTCATCAATTTTCTCAAAAGCCATTTTCATAATTCTTCCCAAGGATCTAGAAGCTTGTTCACCTTCCCGAGCCAATATACTCATACGGTCAATTTCTGTTTCTGCTCTTTCTGCTAGACTTCCGGGGTGTTGGTCGAGTTCTTAGTGGTGAGTACAATCCCTATAATTGACTTACTATCATCCTCCACTATTGGCTTGAGCGATGACTGTCGATGTTTGGCTACCCCCACTATCGTCATTATGGATCGGCCGATATGCTTCGACTTATTCCTTTCTTGAGCTTAACTTTATTCACAGACAGATCTCATAATGCCGTTGAATGAATCCTGTACCACACTGAATTAATGTGTTTGATTTCTGTATAGTTTAGCAGTTTTCGGGGAGAAATTGTACAAAGTAACTCGCAGTTGCACAAATTGAATCGATTATTTGTGCATCTCAATTTAGTAAAACTTCTGTAAAATTAAGTAATGGAAAATTTAAAGTATGCATAATCTCAAACAAATGTACACCACTGGTATCCGGCAAATTTTCAACAGCTTTGAAGTCTTTTTTTTAAAACCTCCTATCTTCTTCAACCACTTATTCACATCACTACCATTGCGCTCGGAACTAGAAATTCCTCAAAATTCACGATCGCATAGCAGCCTAACCCAAAGTCCTCACTTACAAGGATAGTATGGGAATATGCTTCTCGAATGCAATATGAGGACTTTGGTTAAACCCTACTATGCAATCGTGAATTTTGAAGGTGGTTAGAATTCCGAACGTATTAGTCGTGATGTAAACCAACAAAAAACGCGTTCACAACTAGCCTGAAGAAGACTGTAGGAGGTTTTTAAAAAAAAACTTCAAAGCTGTGAAAAGTCGTTGGATACTAGTGGTGTGCTTTTGTTTAAAATTGTGCGTATTCAGAGGCGTAACTTCAAAATTTGGGCCCGGAGGCTACTATGCAGTGGAGGGCCTCCCTTTATAAAAAAAAAAAAGTTATTTCCATACAAGAGAGGCCAGTGGAGGGCCCTTTTCATTAAAAAAGAAATGCCATACAAGGCATAAGCCCATTAGAGGTCGCCGCCCCCTCCCCCCTCAAAAAAAATGTTTTTACAGCGCAGTGGAGAGGCCATCTCTTTCCCTTCATAAAAAACGCCGTTTTTGCCATACAGGCGAGAGCCCAGTATAAGCCCTTCATAAAAAAAATTGCAGTTTTTGCCATATAACGCAACAACCCAATGGAGCCCCGCCCCCCCCCCTCCCTTTCATAAAAAAAAATAAAACAAATAATGTTTTGCAACACAAGACAACTTTTTCTCACGAAACTTTTGCAGTAACTTACTTTGTCATATTTTGCGGTTACAAACAAATTTTAAATTGGGGCCAGTGAGGGGGCCCCCAAAGTCGGTGGGCCCGGAGGCGGCTGCCTCCTCTGCCTCATTGTAGTTACGCCACTGTGCGTATTTTAGTGTCTCTTCCCTGATTGCTATGAACTCTCAAAGTCAAGATCGTCGGTTTTGTATTTTTAAGATACACAACTTTTTGTGAGAGAAGGGAGTTTACTGTAAAAAACGATCACATTGGTGGCTAAAGGCCTCATTATTACTAATTATTTGCACCTAGTAGGCACGTTGCCAGATTCATTTATATTTAAACACATTTTAAACTGTTTTACCATTTTGTAAAAATATAAAGTTATTAAGGGAAAAAAGTTGCCAGATAGTCCTAGATGCGTGCTTTATTGGTAGTGTACCTGTGGTACATTTTCTAAAGTGTTTTCTAAAGCATGTCAGTATGCAACCCTCTGGATTTTCTTAGTTACAACAAAATTTCACCTTTCATAGGCTTGAGGCTGCTCTCGTGCCTGAGGAAAAATAGAATGCTGAGAAAAAGGGTTAAAATGCATACACATATAAAAATGCATGAAGTGATAAGGTGAAGAATAAGCAGAGTTCGTATACGGCATTGAATTCCTTTAAAAGCCTTAAATTTGAAAAACCTTGAAAGTTGGAATTTTTGTTGTCGGAGCCTTAAAATGGCCTGGAATTTTGTGAGCGTACTTTGTGTGTAATGCGGTTAATGCAATATTAATATTAATTAATAGCAAGAATTTATAGGGGTAGGGGAGGAGAATTTGTAACTCTAAAAGGTCACTACAGGGCTCGAAATGAGCGGTATCGCATCGCAGTTTGCACCACAATTTTTGACATTAGCGATACAAAATTGAAATTTGCGTAGCAGTTTAGCGACGCAATATCATGGCAAAAGAACTTTATAACTACGTTAAAAAATCCTTTTGCAGTAGGCCTAGCCCATTTACAATAGAACATTCATTGTATTTCCGTAAAATTCTTAATTCCAACCCCAACAGAAGTTACGTTATTTTTATACCACATGCAAAGAATGAAACTGAACGATACACAATCATAACAGCATCACAATATTTAGGTATTAAAAAAAATGATGGAATTTATACGTCACACAATCACCTTCTCTTGTTCTAGCTGAACCATCAATTAAAACGGAAACGCCCTTTTGCCTGCCAAGAAAAATAGTTATGCTTCCTGAAAACTGCTAACCATTATTTTGTGATTGCGACGCAAATTTTTATTTTGCATCGCTGTTATGCTACACACTTTTTTCTGGACATTTCGAGCCCTGCACTATTGAAACGTCCTAGATCCATTCCAATTAGTTCCATCAGAGTTTTCAGAGGGCGCCACATGTTTCATCTGGTAATTTTTGCTCATTTTACAGCCCAACTCTAAAGTAAACTAAATTAAATAATAATTAAATACAAGCTAGTTTCGTTTAGGTTAGTTTAATTTTAGGCTGAAAACTGAGTATAAAACATAAAACTCGTGGTGCCCTCTGTAAACTCAGACGGAACTAATTGGAATGGATCTAAGACGTTGCAGTATGGGGTCTCAGTCACAAATTCTCCTCCCCACCCCTATAAATTCTTGTTAATAGTAATATTAATTTAGGTACAAAATTAAATAAATTGATAAAAACAATTTGTCAGCCGAATCCAATGCTATTGTAAATGGTGCTCCTCTCATATTGGACTAGACACAGAAAGAGAGAAGTGCGGTGCAAGCACTTTTTGACAGAACGGGTAGCTGAGCAAGTACTGTTCTGCTGGCTGTTAGCTGCTGTATTCCTCCTTTCTCCTTTTCCAATGTGGAGAGGGAGGACAATAATGTTCATCATTATTTACCACGATTTAGCTTCCTAATTTATAAGAGCACAATGGTGTCAATGATGACATCTGGCAAAACACCGGAATTTGAGAGTGTACTGGGAAAAGATACTTTCCACATTGGTTGTAAATTAGCTTAAAAAACCTTGAAAAAGGTTTCGTCTGTTAGGCCTATGTACGAACCCTGATTAAGATACTTGTGTGTTCAGAACTCAACTTCTTTTTTATGATAAAGCATTCTGTGGATTGCACAAACGAACTGAATTTAGAAACAGCTTTTCCATTATGTATGGATGCACAAAATTACTCGTCCAGCATACAACACGGTGGCCTTGGCTTCAAGTCTGCTCATAACCGGCTACTGACGAATGCTGCGTCTTGCATCAGTAATTTTTGTGACCAAAACTTTACTTATGTAGTAATGAATAACAAATGTTAGTGTGCAGGACCACAGTCTGAAAAAAAGAGCTCAAAGACTCACCGAAATTCATCATAATGAAAAGGGGGTGGGGGAGAAATGCACAAAAGAAAAAGGTTGGCATGGGGGGGGGGGGACGAAGTACATGCAAGCCGGGCACATCTATTTAAATGATGGTACATTTTTTCACAGATACAGACTCCCTTTATCAATTAATGATGATACAAATGGTTAGAGTAGCCTATTAAATATTTTTTTTTTTTAATTAATTTTGACGAGCCTTATGTCAGCCGAAGCAATGAATGCTTGTAGGCTGAACCGGCTCAAATTTGAACATTTACCAGATTTTTTTTTAGAGAAGAAGAAATCTGGTAAACGGAGGTGCCAGCCCTGGGATTCGATCCGGAAAACCTCCGATCATCGTCAGGGCTGAAAGATTGTCCAGAATTAGCTAGAATACATCCCATAGCCGCTGAAGGAGCATGGTAGCCTCTCACGCTACTCTGGCCGGCAGTTCTGGCGGGGACTTTGGCAAGATCCCCTTTCCAGGTGTTCGACCAGATCCGCAAACCTCCAGCAACCAGTCTGAGCTCTCTCGCCGTTCAGCCACGATGATCACAATAAATTAATAGTATGAATCTACATTATTAATACCGTGAGCAAGCAAGGACTATACCATCAGTAGAGGTAGCAATACCGTATGAGTAACAGCTTGCGAGTAGCTCTTCTGCAATCCGGATTATGGAAGCTAGGTACCGAGGGGTACATGCCATTCTTATGGAGGTTACCTTCATGGGTTATATGGATTGCTAGTAGTCTGTAATCTACATTAAGACTGTGAGCAAGCAAGGACTAATAGCGATAGCTAGCTCTGATTGGCAGTTGTCTTTCTATGTCATCGGCTTTGGCCAATCAAAACGGACAATATACAGGCGATCGTCTAATAGTTAGCATTTGATGAAGGATCTTGTAACGTAATTGGAAACTACGAGGGAGAATTATGGAGAAAATGTCCGCTCATTTTCACAACGAGGACACTTTTTAATGTCCAGCTAATTTTCGGTGGCTGGCTGCCACCATCCTCCATTTTCTCCATAATTCCAGTAATTATGACTCTAATAGTGACGAGAACTTTCACAGTAAGGTAACGAACGATGTTTACCTACGAGGGAGAAGTCCAAGGCCACCTGAGGTTGAATAGCTGCACTCCGCAGTACAGCGAGAAGTGGAAAACCCACGAGGAACAACTAAAAAATGGCTGACAATGTGAATTCATCTAAGACCCACTCGTCTTCCCACACGTAGGGAAAGATTTTTACCATTTACCAAGCACGCGCCATCCGTAGATGATGGGTTACCAATAGTGTTAAATAGCAGACGTAATGCTGCTTTCACACTGTTAGATTCATCTAGAGTTATCGCGCGCCGGCTGATTGTTTTCGGGCCGACTTGGCGTTAAGTTTTTTACCAGCCATGGTGTGCCAGCAGGTAATCCTCGCGTAAAATGATAATTTAAGATAATTTAAGAGTGCTTGTAATACACTCGCTAGCGGAAATTAGACAAAAAAAAGCCTAAAGCAAAAATATAGTTCTAATGGCGTGTGGTGCCATCCATTAGAGTTCCAACACACAATTGCTGTAAATCCAAGACTGTGAGGAAGACAAAAAGAAACATAAAAGCACTACAATTTAGGCCTATTCTTGTTAGTAATGAGGTTGGGTTGAATTGAATTATTTTCTGGGTGGGAAATCGTAAGGGGAGTGGGGGGTCAACACATAAGAAACAAGATGCGAACCTACATTATATACCTTTGTATATTGTCAGATTTTTGCAACCAACTAACGACTGTCCTTGATAGCCATTTAGTGACATAGCTGCAGTGTGGCAGAATGCCTCCGGCCCCCAGCTTCAGCCCCCCCCCCCACCAAAAAAATAAATATTTAAAAAAAAAGGCTTCCAAATTGCTTTGTAAAAGCAGCATTTGTCGTTAATCATCATGTGTTATGTTCGTTATGTAGTACATTAGTTCTTTAATTTGATTATATAAATTGTACTTTAAAATGAATTTCGAGAGTCTTGATAACTGGGGTGCAAAAAAGTTCTTTGGAGTGCAGAACCCAAATGTAAACCAACACTATGGTCTCCTATTTATAGCCATTCAAAATTCTAACATTCAGCATCACAATAATATGTACCGTTTTCCTGCACTTTGCTTAAAACTAACTTTACTACTCAACTGATAACTTAAACCCATAGTTTAATCAGATGTAGTAAAAAATGGAGTTTAACTGCTTTGGAAGGAATGTGTTACTGGAAATTTAACTCCAAACTGTTTAAAATGCCGCAAACCGCAAGAGCTTGTACGGTTCCAAAGTTATGACAAATTCAACTTCGACGGCATGCAATTTTGCGCTCCAAGATTTATTTCTGGAGTGCAAAGTACGATTTTGGAGCGCAATTTGCCCCTGTGCATCCGAATATTTCGACCCCTGTAACTGTAGTACGAAAAAGTGATCCATATTTTCTCTTACCCAAAAAAAAATATGGACTTGTTTTTTATGGTCTATCCTGTACATTAAGGGGCCCCCCAAAGGGCTAATTTGCTACTAGCCCGCCTAATGTAGCTATGCCACTGTAGCCATCATAGCCTACATTATTTGTATAACCAAGAATTTATAGGATATTATGCAATACGCACATGATAAATCCTGCGCAGCCGAAGCTACTGTAAATGACTAGCTGTAATAAATGTCGACATGTAATAAACGGTTTTTTTGTGTGTGCGAAAAGTATGTATGTGTGCTCTAGTTTAAATAAATTCACAATTTAGTAACTGTCGGTCCCTGGCAAAAAAATGCTTTAGTTTAAATTGTCCACTGCAATTATATATTTTACTTCGCCCACTGACATAATTAATCGCCAAAGGATCAATGACCGACACTGTATGCAATTTAAAATATCTCGCTTCCATAGGAAGTCATCCCATAATTTAACTTGGGTTACAATGGAAACCTGTATAGGCTGCATTGTAAACGAAAGAGAGTTAAAAAAAAAACAGAAACGCTGCGTTTCCTACATTTCCGAGTTATTTTTTAATTTCATTAAGGTTTATTCTGTAACTTGCTGGACTGGCGTATTGGAAAATTGCCAGTTATTCAAGCTGCACGCCACATTTTAATTATTACTCTTCCGTTGGCACATCAATGAAGTCAACCCACATTTTATAAAAACGCAAGAAAATAAATTTTGACTTATACTCACAGTTTGATCACGCAAATTGGTTTTGCGTGATCAAACTATGAGTATAAATCATGAACTTGAACCAAAGTAGAAATGCTGGGTCGACCGATTTTTTGGTATAAAAAAAAAAAATTTGTTTAATAAATTATTTTTTCGTTTTTAATTGCCATTTGTGGCCCAATAAAGACTAAAGTCATCAAACAATCAGCCATGCACAATGTTATAAGAGCCTTTATAGGGAAAAGCAACTGCAGTGAGAAAATAAAAACACCCGTTATAGCATCCGGGATAAATTATAGGCATCAGGATTCTTTTTTTTTATGTAAACATTGTTGCACACACAGTCGCATTGTCAAGCTTTCTGAGTAAAAGAACGTCAGCATGATTCGTTCTTTGTTGTGCGCGTGCTTGGTCCTTGTCGATCTCGGTACTCTAGGCCTGGGATGTGAATCCCAGTACTCCAGGCCTGGGATGAAGGTATCAAGCTTGTTGCATTGTTACAAGCATTGTTGTATAGTACTGAGATCGTCTAAACTGGGTAATAAGTATAGGCCTAGGTTATTACCTGCTTTCCGACTACTGAGATTAACAATGTCAAGGCCCGCAGGGGCAGAGCCATGGTTGAGCTCAAACGAGGAAAGCGGGTAATAACCTATATATTACCCAGTCGCGTAAAGCCGTGTCAGACGAGAAGACTTTCACTCACGTCACGATTGTCCTAAGGGCTGAAGTGATTTTCCCCATATTTTGTCGTGTTTGGAGTTGGTTGCACACGGGCAGATTTCCTCTACTCCCGACTGCCCTCAGTATCAACAAACACACTTGCTCTCTTTATGTCCAACTTCACCCCTTTTTCTGGAATGTGTGGTATGCATTCACCATTGGTCTCGATCGGTCACGTGAGAAAAAGTTGGGAGCCCGAGGGCTGGTAGCCTAGCCTGGCCATCGAGTCCTGACGACTCTTTAATTGCTCCCAACTTTTGTCGTCTGCCCCATGTCACACGAGCCAACTTACCCTCCCGACCCGATTTTTAGTCCTGTCGTGAGTGAACATCTTCTCGTCTGACACGGGCTTAACAATTGAAAAGCGCATTCACTCTCATCGTTGTTGCAACATTTGTTGTTGCAAGGATTTGTTTTTTGTGCAAACATTGTTTCCCGGCACAGTCGCATTGTCAAACTTTCCGAGCAAAAGAACGTCAGCACGATTCGTTCTTTGTTGTGCGCTGCTGGCCCTTTGTTGTTCTCAGTACTCCAGGCCTGGGGAGTAAATCCCAGTACTCCGGGCCTGGGGTGAAGGTATCAAGCTTGTTGTATTGTTACAAGCATTGTTGTATAGTACTGAAATCGTCTAAACTGGGTGATAAGGGTGTTTCATTGTTAGAAAAAAAGTTTTTGTAAAGCTCGTATGTTGAAGTATTGGTTGTATTTATCCGCGAGTGATTATTCACTGTTACGGACAGTCACTTAACGCATTTGGTTTTGCGTGACTGTCTGTGATATGAACTTCAACCAAAGTAAATTTACCGAATTGACAGTATTTTCGGTTTTTCACTATATTTGAAAGTGTGAAAACTCGTGATGCGCACGTTTTATGTCTTTTTTTTCAAGTATTTTAGTTGTACATACATACTAATTTAATTTACTATTCCTTGTGTAATGATTCTCCGATTAATTTTGATAATTAATTTTGAGATTAATTTTCAGCGTCAAAATCCCTCCAAACCCTTGTCCAGTTTTGTTGGTTAATGAAATTTTTTCTTACGCTTATTTTCGTTAACGTCTGCTAGTTCTGCTGGTATTTTCTGTGTAGCTCTCAGCTGTGTGGTTGTATCGTTAGCCTGAACTTCGCTCAGATTAATTGAAGTATGGGCACAAATAACCCTTGTGTTGCTGTGCCCTTCCATCCATTGGGTGCACGGTTAGCCGCAAGCATTAGGGCATTAGATTCGATAGGCCTCTTGGTCCGGCTGTACATCTGTTTTCTTACCGACCCGGGTTCGATCCTGTGAAGGGAAGTGTATATGTACGGGTTTTTCTCCGGTTGTTTCCCTCCCATTGCACTAGGGTTTCCTCCGGGTACTCCGGTTTCCTCCCTCAGGTAGCAAAAAACAACCGAAATGATTAAGATATCTTCCAGTTAACATCTGCTGCTTGAGCCTTCAAAAAGCTCCAAGCTTCTATTCTATCCTTCCTGATTTAAATAGGATAGGGCGTATAATGCATGTGGAAAGCTGGAAATGAATCTGACAGTGGATCCCTTAGTTATCGTTTTTACAGACAGACGAACATCAGCACAAAATGAGAAACTCCTTTACTCTGCTTCGTACAGCATCGCAGTCCTATAGTGTCACAGAACGGGAGGGGACGTAATTGTATGTAACAGACAGTCGAAAGATTTTCTGTTGTTTTAGCTAGTTGTTCAGTTTGTTCCATGTGTAGATGGTGTTTTTCTTGCTCTCTGGCCTTGAATGTATGTTTATGTCTGGTTGATGACTTGATGATGGCTTGCTTGTTTTTTCGCCAGCCATCTGGCACTTGTCATTGCCTCAGCATTTTGGTCTGGAGTTCTGTCGCCAGTTTTTAGATCTGTGGCTGTTTGGCGAAATAAATAAGACATAAATCGCTGGAAATAATACTAAGGAAAATTGTAAATTAAGCCAACAGCGAAAATCATACACTAGAAATAACGTAGTTCAGTAAGCCACCTTTATGCACTTACGTTTCGTCGGAGTGGCATGACCCGGATTCGAACCAGCTACCCAGTTCGCCCCCAGATCACTTGCATAGCACCTTAGTCGCTATGGCCACATCCTCAACTGGCATAAAGATAACTCACTGAACCCGTTATTAAGGTCACAACCCTGACCAGGGCTCCATTCGACCGAAATTCACTCGGCCATAGTCAATGGAGAGGGAAGACAAATAATACACTTACAAGGCTCAATAAAGGAGAAATAAATAGACATAAATCGCTGGAAATAATACTAAGGAAAATTGGAAATTAAGTTGGACGTTAAAGTAGCTACGTTGTTTTAAATCGGATTTTACGACCTTGATAGCTTTGACAGGGGCAGCAATTGGACGTTAACCCCCACCCCCCCCCTCTCTCTCCCCCACCCAATATTTGTGTCGGAAAAATCGTTCATAGAGTTGTTTTTTTTTGTTTTTTTTTTTGTAAATTTGTTCCTCTCAACTTTCTTGGTTTTCTCTCAAGCGCGGATCCAGAGCAAAGTCTCGAATCATTTTTCAGTGTGTTCGTGCATTTTTGTTGTAATTTAACTGCGTTTTTATAGCCGAAGAAACTGTACATTACCTGTTTTAATAGCAGTTTCCCCTTTTGAGCTATATTTCCCCTAAAATCTTGAATGTTGTCTTCCCTGCCTAGCTCGTAGGGTACTGCGCGTGCTGCTTATATAAGCTCCGGCGCAGCGAGCTGCTGGCATCATTTCTCCTAGGGCGATCGCCGCGAGTGGTCGTTCCGAGCTTCTCCATCGTCGCCTTCCGCATACCTCCGCTCCACGGAAGGTTGCCGTCCTCCGCACCTTTTTCCTGTTGGATTATGTACGCAGAAGCAACGGTTTCATGGCGGCTTCATCCGTTCCTTCAGTCAGGATGACCCTCCTCCGCCCTTGCTGGGCCCACCATGTTCTTATGTTCTTCCACCCATCCTTCCGAAGGCCTCTCGTCTGCTGTTCCTATTCTGGAACCGCCAAAACGCACCGCTGCATTCCGTGACTCAAGCTCTTCCGCTTCTTGAACGGACCTTCAACCTCCGGATTAGGCTCCTCCTCCGGTGGTACTCCACGTTCCTCCTTTCAACGTGTTGCCAAAAGACGGACGGACGTTCGATTTGATCAACCTTCCGTTCCGCAGGACCACATAAACTATGGTTTTTCCTCGACCCTACCTGGGATGGTTTCTGGGGTTCCGCACACACAAGTTTTTTTCTGTTTCCGCCATTGGGGAGGGGCCCGCCTCCTTTCGCCGCCCTTACATCTCCCAGGCACCAACCAAGCGTTCCGGCTGTGCTCCTATGGCACTCTCTTTTCGTCTTTCGCCACCGTCAGCGGTTTTACCTACCCTCATCTCCCACTTCCCTTCCGCCGTCCATAGAAGGGCTTTTCGGAAATTCGGCTCATCCATCACATCGTCTGCCCCGATCGCCTGTTGTCCGTACCGATCCTCATGTTACCCCTCGCTTCCCCTGCTCAGCTTCCGTTCGTACCAGGACGAGAGGGGGGGGGGGGAAGGAGGTTGCATCCCAAGTAGGAACATCAGCATCACGTTAGCCCATATTCCTCCCACCAGGCCTTGGTCTGTAACACGAAGGAAGGGTTCTTACCACCTGTCACGACTATACCCACTGCATCTTCTGCGCAGCCTCCCTCATGAATGACACCTCGGCCGTCACGCCCCACCATATCCTGCATGGTTGCAGTTTGCGCATTGCCATTACGATTCCACGTCCTCCTCTCTTGCTACTTCACTGTGCTGAGATCCTTCCTTCTCTACCCACCACGCCGTTCACTTCGCTTCGCGAGCCTCTGCCTTCCGCATTCCTGCCTTCCGCCTCTACCTCCGCTTCCACGTTCCTATGCCTCGTACTAAAGGGACGCCACGGGATAACACCTCCCGGACTCCCAGTTCCGCCTATTGCGGAGGACGTGGAGGTTCTTAAAACTAGCAACAGAACAGGATTCCTTCGAGCCACCGAATCCCTTCCTTCCTGAGTCATACTCCATACCTTGTAATACCGCGAACACGTCTCCCATACCTTGTGGTCAACCGCCTCCGGCACGGGACCTACGTTCCCTCTCCAACGAACTCTTTCACACTAAGGAACGATATGCCTGTCTCAAACTTCAACTCAAGCGCGGACGGTTGCAGCCAGGTTGGCGTCCTCCGTCAGCCCTCACTTGACTCCTCTCGACTTTACCTCACGTTCCTCTCAATATTCTGTAGTTAAACGTTCCGCTACCTAACGAACCATTCAACCACTGGCAAGTCAGCTTTCGCCTTCCTTTCTCTCCAGCATTACATGCTGTTATTTCATCACAGGGGGATGATATTCCTCTGCGCCGCCACCACCTGTGCATGCTACTGCGTGGGCCTCCTTTACCTTTTCCTTTTTTTGTTACAAACTTCGGCCATGCAGCCCGCTGGTCTTTCTTCTACCTTCAACCAGGGCAGCTGTGCTACACACTACCTCCAATAGGACAAATCTTCGTACCTCGACCTACGTCATGCCGTGCCCATTCCGCGCACTGTATTACCGCGGGCGGAGGACTCCCTCCGCTCTTTCTTTGTTAGTCGTTCCGGCTCTCCACCACTTCTGAACTAATTAGAACTCCATCTGTTCCTACAACAGAGGACGGCTCTTCTCCATGGACCGACCGACCCCTTCCAACGTTCCTCCGGAATTTCTCCCGTCTATCATTTCTCTTCAAGACTCACCAACGCGGCGTAATACGTCCCATCCAGGCTCCTGCATTACCGCTCCGCGGTCAATCATTCTGCCTTCCAAACCAGCCTTCTCACCCATACTGGCCTCATCTACGGGTGATACTTCCTTTCTAGCTCAAGGTGCCACGAGCCGATTGGTCGACTTCTCGATTCCTTCTCCATTCCTCGGCTCTGGTTTACCACATCTCTGCCTACCGCTCACCAACCTCTCTCAAAACAATGAGCGGAACACGCACGTCATCAGCAAGCTACCACTCCCGCCATTCCACCGTCCGACTAGTCAACACAGTGTTCTCCAGCCTACCCACACCACGTCGAAGAAACCGCTGCAACTGAAAACACCAACCTACATTCCGCCTCCGCATTCCTCAAAACGCCAAGGTTCCCATCAACAGGTGATATCCCGGCGATTAACAAGACCTCTGGTATGCGCTCACTGAAATCCAGCATACCAATAACCAACTCAGTGAAAATCGAAATAGCCCGTTGTCCCTTTACACCTCCTCGTCACCGCAGTGTGCCCTCCGCACCCACAGTTCGGAACAAAAAAAAAGGGACCCTTCTCCACGGTCCACTCTTGAAGAGGCTCCTTTTTCGGGACATCCTCCGTTCCTCCTTCCGCATCCTAATTCCACTACGACATCACACGCTACCATGCCTCCGCTTCAACTCGTTCTGTTCCCCGCGGCATCAGTGTTACGGGAAGCACTAACACCGGGATAACATTAATCGGTCCGCAAGATGGAGGACTTGAACTTCAACACTATTTTCGTGCTAACATTTACAGGGCACTTCTCACCTGAATGCAGCTCGTTACGTTCCGCCCTAACGGAACTGCTGACCTTCCGTAGGATAAATTGCAATTAGAACATGCCTTCATACAAGCATCGAACGAAGTTTTGACAGACGAGTTGGAAGTCGTAAAACAGGAAGTGCTACTCCATGAGACTAAATTACGCTCTCCTCACACATCACGATTGGCCTCTCCAATTCCATCTTCACCACCCTGGTGGGCATTTTGTTATGCTTACTCTCGCACATGACGCCCACACAATGCTTCGTCCATATTAGGAACCGCCTGACCTTCCCGTCGGCTCTCCACCACGTCACTTCAATTACCAACCGTTTCCTCAACAGCCTCTGCCACATCACTTCAATTACCAACCGTTTCCTCAACAGCCTCCGCCATCAATTTGTGTCCTCCGCCTCCGTTTCCGCAACGGCATCCACCTTCAAATGGCGTCCTCCGCCTCCCCATGCGGGCGCTCCCCCACCAATGGATGGTCCCTCCACCTCCGCCTCCAGCGCTTCCTCTCCATCAAGATGACATTGCCTCACCCAACGCTCCAGGGGTCACACTTGCCACTACAACCAATACATTCAATACCAACACTATGTGTATCCCTGTGACGGACGAGGATCTGAACAAGGGCCCTTCCTATTGTCCTCCCGTTTCCGTTTGGCGTCGAACTCTAGAATCAGCGTTCCTATCTCGTCTCTCATTTCACTCTGTGTGACAATTCGACGACGCTCCGTCATTTATACTAGTATTCCATGGCATCAATCCTATTACAAGAACCGCCGCTGGGGACCTTCCTTCCGATTTCTGTTCTTGTCGCGCATTTCTAATTACTCGGTCTGGCAATTCGACGATGCCTCCTCCTTCCTTCCAGTCTTCCACGGCATCAATCCGAATACAAATTCTGCGGAAGGAGACCTACCGTGCTCCCCATGCTGCACTAAGACCACAGGCGTAGCCCTGGGGTTTCGAAAGATTCCGTAAGCACTCTCTACCTTCTGTTTTTACCTCCCCTTTTTTCAGTGGGTAATATGACCATTCTCCTCGCTCAGTTCTGTAATAACACGTTCACACCAATCACCAAAAAACAAAAAAAAAAAAAATGACGAGGAAGGACAAGGAAGTTTGGTCATCGTTTAACCATTTTCTTCCTACATGTGCTTCCACCTCTTTACTGACACAACATCCTGAATTCGCATTCATCATCCTCAGGACTAACCTCCGGCCTGTCCTCCCGTTTCCTTGCGATACCTCCGCTTCCGCACCATCCTCGTCCTTCCCACAAGGCAAAATGTCTTCGGCACTTATGCTTGATTCCTTGCTTTGTACCCCTTGATGCTTAGACCACTGCATGCGGTGTATTTTTTAATAATATATTGTAACTTATCCATGAGCAACCGTTTCCCCAATCTCACCTTACATTTAACTTTGCTAGCTCACCTAGCGTCCTGCTACGTCCTGACTCTGTCGGCATGGTGAAAGTGGTTGGGAACGCAGAGGTGTCTTCATCAGGAAAAGTATATTTTCTTGGGGTTGCCAGCTTGTACTGCGGGAAGATAGAACCTAGCCCTCCTCCGAGTGACGAAGTCTGGTATTAAAACAAGTAATGCATATTTTCGTCAGTTATAAAAAGACTAAAATTGCAGGGCCCGAACTTGCTTAATTTTAGTTTTTATTGCCTACCGAAAATATATATTACCTTAACTCCCGCCCAAGCCTCTCCTCCATGAGCTAGGTTCTGGAAGGTGGAGAAATGATGCCAACGGCTCGCTGCGCTGGAGCTTATATAAGCAGACCTAGGCCCGCGCATGCGCAGTACCGTACGAGCTAGGCAGGGAAGACAACATTTAAGATTTTAGGGGAAATATAGCTCAAAAGGGGAAACTGCTATTAAAACAGGTAATGTGTATTTTCGGTTAGGGTATAAAAATTAAAATTAAGCAAATTCGGGCCCTGCAATTTTAGTCTTTTTCTAATAATTTCGGCTGTTTTTCCGATTTTATTTGCCATGGAAAGGGCCGCAAATACAATCGGAAATGCTCTCAATGCTTTAACCTATTGTGCTGCACTTTCTTCAATGGAAAGATAACGTCGAGACGATCTAAAGTGGTTGTTTTGAATGTCGTGTTCATGATTTTGGTGCCACTATACTCGGAGTCGACCCAGGTTTGCTGACCTTCTACTGAATTATGGAATATTTTCATGCACACAAGAAACTACTTCTGGCTTGTTTACGAAATTAGCAATTTTTTCACCATTTCCTTTTCTTTTTTTATGATACAGCGTCTCTAAACGATTCTGGTAGGCCTACAGAAACCTAATAAAATGATGATGGGGTTCATACTAGTGTTGGGCGGTACCCGAAATTTTTGTGACGGTGCCGGTGCCAGTCTAGGTACCGCGGTAGTCGATATTTAACGGTTCTTAAAATTTGGCTGTACTTCCTTCGGTACCAACGGTATTTTTTTAAGTAGCCTAATCAAACTAATTAAGGTTGGAAATGGAATCATCAATTTCATTACGTAGCCCCCCTCCCCCCCCCTCCAAAAAAATACACATAAAAATAATCACCAAGTAGGCTACTGAACTTTGAACTCAATTTTTTTTTCTGTTGGTTCTTAATGCTGATTTTAGCATCAAAGTTACACAAATTTGGCTCCACTTTTGTGCATTGTTTAGAATTCCAATTTTATCATTGTTGATCTTTAACTGATTATTACACTGCTTTGAGCCCTACAACACAAGGACTGAATGAACAATTGTTATAATTTTAGCGCCCTTTTTCATATTAAAACAATACCGGTATTTTAACAATGCACGGTATTTGGTACCGTTGCATTTTTGACACCGCGGTACACCGTGAGTACCGGTATACCGCCCAACACTAGTTCATACGATTACTCCAAGTTATGTTCTTTAGTTTAGTGTACCAGTGGCTGGCCCGTCGTAAACATGTTTGTTTAACATCTCTAACGTTTAAACAGGACGGAAAGCCGATGGCTCAAGTAATCAGGATGGCTAAATAGGTTTGCATCTGTATTCATTTGACTCTTGAGCCATCGGCTTTCCGTCCTGTTTAATTCTTATTTCACGTTTGGTTTGTGTTCCATTCGTTTCACTGGGAGTGTAGCGCGGCAAAAAGCTTCTCTCCAGTGGCGATTGGAAAGTATGTTTATGTGTATGCATGCACGTGTTAAATGCTGCCCATGGACTTTTCCTTTTGGCCGTGTCATTATGGCTCAGCAGTAGTACCTCGGTCTTGGGTTTCATAGGTTGTGGGTTCGATTCTCCGCTCAGGCAGTCTGACCAGGAAAAAAATGAACAGGGGGCTCGCTTCATCGGCTCCTGGTTTGACATGCAAGTCAAAGGGCAACGTAAATAGGTTTGCATTTGTATTTATCTTTGTAACGTGCAGTGGCAACCCGGACCACTGCACTGTATTTATCTCTTTGGTTCAGTGGTAACCTGGACCGCTGCATTTGTATTTATTTCTTTGGTGCAGTGGCAACCTGGACCGCTGCATTTGTATTTATTTCTTTGGTGCAGTGGCAACCCGGACCACTGCACTGTATTTATCTCTTTGGTTCAGAGGCAACCTGGACCGCTGCATTTGTATTTATTTCTTTGGTGCAGTGGCAACCTGGACCGCTGCACTGTGACTGAAGTTGGCTCTAATGACGTAGCTGTCGACGCGCCATTAAACCTTAATCCTTTTTGCTCCCATCCCCAAGAAATAAAATGCTTGTCCTCTACTGTATTCAGCACACAGAATTGAGCACACAGAATTTTTGTTGTAAAGACGTTTACAGCTTTTATGGTAGAGGTCCCCCCCCCCATTTCTTCCCCAGAATTCTTCCCTAAAAGTTAGGCAAATTTCCCCAATTTTTTTCCCAATAACAAAATTATTCCTAAAAAAAAATTACATGGGCTGCAACTGAAAAATATCTACCCCTGTTTTTTTTTTAAATACCAAACAAAAATCCACTTCTTTGGTTAGGGGCTGCCTTGAGTTCACATTCCTGAAAGTTGTTGATAGGTCTTCAAAAAACTAAAAACCCTGACGTCCTTATGTATAACTGATTTTACATTCAGGCGACCAGTGGTGATTTACTACTGCGTTATTTTATTTACTTTTTTTAATTAATTTCTTTGAGCCTTAAGTCAACCGAAGTAATGTAATGCTTTCGTGGCTGAACCGGCTCAATTTTGAACATTACCAGACTTTTTGAGAAGAAGAAATATCTGGTTAAGGGAGGGGCCACCCTCGGGATTTGAAACGGGAAACCGCCGATCAGGCCGAAAGATTGTCCAGAATTGGCCAGAATGAGTTCCCACAGATGCTGAAGGCAGGGTTGGCAATGATTAAATCACTGATTAAATCATCAATAAAAATCATTGATTTAAATCATTTTAAAATTAAATATGAAATTAATGCAAAACCACAAGAAATATGCAAAATAAGATAAATAAGCAAAAAAGTTTCCAGCAAGCTCTAACACTAGCTCACTATTTGGTTAAGGTTATGACTCCATCTATTATGGGTAACGACTGACAGAAGAGGGGTACGACGCTGGGATCGATTAATCGGGCTATGAAAATTATCGAAATATAGTTCCAGTGCTCATGAAATATAAAACCAAACCATTCTCTCAATAATGGTGGACTTCACAGTAGCACAAAGTGGACCAGGAGGTGATCGATGTAGCAGATCAGTTACACGCTGTAACTGCCTCCACTGCACACGTGGAAAGGGTATTTTCATAGTTTGGACTATACTAGTGCAGTGCAAACTTCGAAATCGTTTAGGCTTAGGCTAAGCTGCCAATTTAGTGTTTTTGTTTAATTTAAATCTATGAATCAAAAAGGTTACAGGAAACTAAGCAAAAGTGTCTGTCTAATAACAATTAGGCTAGCAATTGGCAAAACCCAATTATTCGTGAAAAAGTGAATATATTTTGAGTAGAAAAGCCATCCAAGTTTCCATCATTGAAGCTATGCTGAGCATGAAACTATGGCCTAGTAAGTCGTCATTTAGGCTAGTTACTTATTGTAGCAGCTACTTTGACACTAAAGTTCTTGTGATTACTGTTGAATCTATCTTGAGTATGAAACAACTACTAAGTTGCTATAATTACGGTTAAAGCTTTTTGAATATTCAATTGTAGCGTACTACAGTGTACTACTAAAATAATTTTCAAGTTATTTTTGTGTACGCAGTGTCCCACAACTTTTAAATAATGTTTACTCAAGTTTTGGAAAAACATTGATTAAATCAAAAAAATCATTGATTTAAATAAAAAAAAATCGATTATTTAGATATTTTTTTTCAAAAAAAAATCATGATTTTTTCCAAACCTAGCTGAAGGAGCATGGTGGCCTCTCGCCACCCTGGCCGGCAGTCTTGGCAGGGACTTTGCCAAGGTCCCCTTTCCAGGGGTGCGACCAGATTCACAAACCTCCAGCAATCAGGCTGAGCTCTCACCGCTCAGCCCCGATGACCTATTATTGACATGTAAATAATTGACGTAGATTCAGTATCCATTTTTCAGTAGAATCCAGTGCGAGTACCCAGTATTGTGAGCCTCCCGTTTTAAAGTCAACACCCTGGTCTGTCTCTACTTGTTTGTGACTGGATCCTATTAAAATTATGATGCCACACTTCAGCTGAAGGAAATACGCAGTCCTACCTTGCCAGTGAACACGCTATTTAGTGTTGCAACACCTGCATCGATATGAGAGTACAGCAAACTTTATTCTAATGACATCGCATGCACACTTTTGTAGAAGCTCACAATAATTGTGCTAGCATCTGCCGGGTGGGACTCGACCTCAAAGTGATGACGATGGTGTAGCATTCGAGTGTACGCCATCCACGTGTTGTATCATGCTACGGAAGTTTTATAGAAACGAAAAGATGGTCTGGAGCGTGCCTTACCACCATATTAAAATCTGTAAGTACCTTATGTTAATGTGAATCCTATAGGCAACCCTCTGAAACGTTGGTCGCGCCGCTCGCCAGTTGTGACCGAGTAAAAATTTAGCTGCACTCGCCAAAAAGGCAAATAGCAACGTGACAGAAACTGAAACTCGACTAGCGACATGTCTGGAATTATATAAGCTAGAAACGACTGGTTTGTGTTATTATATGCTCAGCTGACCGAGGGACTATTTTCCAGGATTTTCCAAATATTAGATAGTAGCAAAAAACAGGATTTTAATCCTAAAATTAGCCTGTAAGAACCAGGGTGGATTGATTTAAATCAAGCCAATTTAAATCAAATGATTTTTAGTAATATTAATCACTTTGATTTAAATCACGAGTGATTTTTATTAATAATAATAATAATAATAATAACTTTTATTATCTTTATTAAGATTGACAGTTGGTTTTGGCCAAGCTTTAAACTAGTGCTATGTCGATAACCGAAACACTTATAAACCGAATTGGACTTTTTTAAAAACCGGTTTTTTTTTAAAGCATGTTAGAATAAGTTAAAGGCAACTTTGCATATATATGTGTGTGTCTTTGCATGGATGTTTAACCATAAAAAACTAATCGTTGTCTTTTATATATCATACAAACTAATCGACGGCTTTTGTCCGAAATGGCAGTAACAGACAATAACGGTGACTGCCACAACAACGTGCGGGAGGAATGTCGTCTTGTTCATGATTGCTTTAACTATAACTTTAACTTTATTTTTAACTGTCAAATCGCCAAAGGGCATTACATGACTAGAAAGAACAACAAACAAAAACAAACAAATACCAGCCTCCGTGAGGTACAAAAATTTAAACATGTTCATTTTTCATTCAGTGCAATCCACAATCTCTCTTGATGTTACTTATGCAGCTCAATTCATATACTTGGGAAATAAAAATAGAAGAATTGGACATCAGAAGTAACGAAAAATATAAATATAATTTTTATACATAATGCTGCAAAAATGCATTTCTTCTACAGAAATACTGCTGCAAAAATGCATTTCTTCTGGTTATACACAAAGACAAAAATCCTTTAAATTCTTATAAATTCCTATAAATTCTTGCTTTTAGCAATAAAAAATCTGTACATGCATACACTTTTCCCCTAAGAGATACAAAATTTCATATTTTTAGGAAAATAGAAAATACAGTAAATACGGTGTCTAGAGTAAAGAAAAGAATAAATACTATTTTTATGCATAATGCTGCGAAGATGCTCAATTGAACATCACTGTGCCAACGTTTGTATTGTTAAGCAAAAAGCATTAGCATCAAATATAATAACTACAAGTATTTGGGATTGTTAAATATTTCTCCATATGTAACGTGGTTGTTTACATGTTTCGCGATCGGTATGCACCTTGGTCAGAGCAGCGGATTACAGATTGCTACTCGCGAATAATTCACCAGGAATGGTGCATCTATCACTACGTTGAAGTTTTGTTTTCAACTAGTTTATTATACAAACACCAGTAAAAATTATAAGTACGTTTTTCCGATTACAATTTAAAAAATACAGCATTTTCAAAAAACAGTAACTCCAACATTTTATGCAAGAGTGTGTTGGAAGTTAGCGTTCCGGGAAAAACAATGGATCAAAACTGACGCACATGCGAAAACATCAACATAGCGTCGCTCGTGGATGCGTGGACATTTTTGTGACAACAAAACCGGAATCGCAACCGATACCGAGGCTTCCTTAGTAAGAAAAACCGAAACAGAACCGACTCGTAAAAAATGAAACCGACACAGCACTACTTTAAACTATGATGTATTATTTTATTATTTTTTAAGAAACATTGACAATGATACCCGGCTTTTCCCCTTCACTTGTCCTTCACGTTTGGCGATGCCATCAGAGACCATTGTGTCCCTGGTAGGTCTAACCTTGGTGGTAAGGCATTCGTGACCCCGACCCATTACCCTTCCTCTGCAGCCGAGCCATCGTTTTCGTTTTAAACTTTTAAACTGTTTAACTTTTGTAATTTATATTATTTTATTAATTTTAATTTCGGATGGCAGTGACCACCAGGTCCTTGCCATTCCGGTTGCATCTGCAACAAACCTATATTATTATTATTAATCCAGATTTAAATCAACAATTTCATCATTCCTTTCAATGTTTCAATGATTACTTGCCGGTGTCAGTTTTAGTTTCTCTTATGATCAACATCACTAAACAGCTGTTTATAGCGACAGCCTCTTCTGTAGGTTTGGGCTATAATGGAGAGGGCGTTTTTTTTGCAGCATTTGGATAAGTTCACACACAAACACGCAGCCGCATGGGAACAGTCAACGCTGGTAAAGTAAACTTGTGTTTTGGCTGAAAGTGTTGAATGAAAAATAGGCAGTCATATGGTAAAATCAGATTTTTAAAAATTTAAATCAGTACTTTTTTAACCAATGTTTTTCTTTGGTTATTCACCGATATCATTTTGGTGCACGTAGATAATCCCTAGACAATTTTAAATGTATAGTTTTTGCCAAAATTTTATTTTTTATTTTGAAACACTAAGATCGGTTTTAATAACCATTACGGCCGATTCATATTTAAATATTTAGCAGGCCATACATAATAAGATACCTTTTAAAAAAGAATTGTTTTAATTTTATGTCTATGATTGACTGAAGACTGATCAATCATAGACATAAAATTAAAACAATTTTATACATTTATAATTGTCTAGGGATTATCTACGTTCACCAAAATGATATCGGTGAATAACCAAAGAAAAATATCAATTGGTTAAAAAAGAACTGATTCAAATTTTTAAAAATCTGATTAAAAAAATATTTTTTCCCAAAAATCACGATTTTTGTCCACCCTAGAAGAACCCACCCACCTCCTCATTGTCGAACTACGTAGGAACGACGAAATATGAAGGTAGCTATGGTGGCGGTGGTTGATGCTACCTAGCGGGTAGCGCTGTTGCATGTTGGTGTTTTGGATGTAAGATCAGATTTTATTGTAACGAAAAAGCTAAGAAATTAAAGGTGAGTATTTTAGGATGATTAAAAAAATCCTGTTTTTTTTCTGCAGTAATACAGGGGGTTCAAGAAAATTACTCATTTTCGTAAAGTATAATTAAAATAAAAGATGTATTGGTTATGTGGCGAGGAGAAATTAAGAAATGGCGATTGCTTTGTAACTACTGGCAAAGTGGTGAGTGCTACTGAATTAAAATTCGGGAGGGTTTAATCCGAAGTGCGAGTTTTTTTTTTCACCTTTTTAAGGATTTTTCTTGCCATGATTAAAAAATGTATTGATAAGAGCTTGTAAATGTATATATGCCCCATAGGATGTGGGAGTATCCATGCATGATGTAACTCTCGCTTAAGATTCCACCACTTGTCACAAGTTCGTCTGGGAGAGAAGGTGGAGATTTAGCTTCCTGTCTCCAGGTCACTTGATGTAGCACAGATCCCCGAAATCTTATTTTGCCAAAGCTTGCCAAAATTTTGCCAAAATAAGTGGTAGCAATAACGAAAATACAATTCCCGATATCGGAATATCTATTTCCGATATCGCAAATACAATTGCCGATATCGGGAATTCTTTTTCCGATATCGGAATTTAATTTGCGATATCGCAATACAATTTCTGATATCGGAATTAAATTTGTGATGTCAGAAATTATAGTTTCCGATATAGAAAATCGACTTCCCGATGTCGGAAATTGAATTCCCGATATCAAAAAATAAATTAGAACATCCGATATCGGAAATTTTATTTTCAATGTCGCAAATGCAATTTCCGATATCGGAAATTACAATTTCTGATATCAGGAACAAGTAGGCATTTCCGATGTTGGGAATTCTATTTCAGATATCTAGAATTCTATTTCCGATATCGGAAATTCGAATTTGCGATATCAAAAATTCTAATTGTGGATATCGGGAATTGGCTTCAATTTCCGATATTGCAATAACACTTGTGATATCTGCAATTCAATTTACGATATTCGAAAATGAAGTTTATTGGAATTAGAATTGTTGATATCAAAAATTGAAATTTCTATATCGGAAATACTATACTGGATATCAAAAAAACGCATGAATTCCCAATATCGCAAATGTAATTTTGGATATCGGAAATTGCATTTGCGATATCAGAAATAGAGATATTCTGATATCGGGAATTGTATTTTCGGGCATGTGCTATAACTTCCGGGCATGTGCAATAACTGGCGTGCATGGAGCCGGAGGCAAAAGACACAATTATTTCTACCCCACTCGTGTCAAATTGGACTTGCCTTGAGAAACATAACTTCTTCCACGCTTAGTTAATACGTGGAAGTACGACTCGTCCTGCTTGTTTGCGTATGTTTAGGATAACTAAACACACACATCGTTGGTAAATCTTGGAGAAATGGCTGAGATGGTAGGAACGTCTGAGTTGTAATTCAGATTTTGTTGGTTCGAGTCCAGGTCACATCAGCTTTAGTAAGTCCATAACGAAGCCTTACTTCATGTTGGCTATTTTTAGTGCATGACTGTCGCTTTTGTGTTATTGTGTTTCGTTTACTCCTACATGTCTGGGAAACAATAGTTTAACAATAATTTGCAATTGGTTGCAATTTTATGACAAAATCTAAGTTGGTATTTTTTGTGTCAGTGTGTCTTGTTGCCGTGTGTGGTTACGTATCCCAACTAAAGTTTGGAAATTATCAAGATTGTACAGAAGAACAACAAGACCCCCCCGGAAATACTGTCCGAATTTGTACCAAAGCCTTGCAATATGTAAGCTCATCTGTGAAGTATTTGGAAAATACGAGAGATATGGAGGAAAAACGGGCAACGATGCAGGCATAAAAATTTTCTGTTTCAAAAGGATAGTAGCAAAAAATAGGATTTTAATCCTAAAAATAGCCTGTAAGAACCAGGCTGGATTTATTTAAATAAGCCAATTTAAATAAAATAATTTCAATTAATTAATATTAACATTAATTAGTATTACCCATGATATTAATAACTTTGATTTAATTCATGATTTAAATCAAGTGATTTTTATTAATAATAATAATCCAGATAAGCAACAATTTTCAGTCCTTTTTCCTTTTGATTTCGTTTTTTTGCCTTGTGCCTCTAATTCAGCTTTTAGGGTCATTCACGCTTTCGACATTTCAGGTTTTGGCTGCTCAGAACGAGTGTAGTTTTCAGCAATCTTTTTAACGTTGTGGTTCGTTATAGTGTATATTTGGCTACATGCAATGGACCTCGTAAAAAAAAATGTCAAAGATGAAGGTTGTAGATATATTGGGTCATGTTGACGACGAATAACGTGTATTTAGAAGGCTACAGTTTTTTGCAACAGTACATTGTCGTTCACCCTGTAGTTTCATTCGAATAAATACATCCTCACATTTGGGCGTAACTGTGAACAGACATACAGACAGATAAGTTAGCCTAATTCCAAAATTAGTTAAAATAGTTCGCGTTGCTCACGAACCATAGTTTGCTCGCCCCACCCTCGCAAGAAAAAAATGTAATTCAGAATATTTTTCTTAACCTTTTCAGATATACGATTTCTTCCCAGTGATTTGCCTCGAATTTTGTTCCCCACGACCCCCCTCTTCCCCCCGCCCCCCAAAAAAGGTTTTAATTGTTTTAATTGCAACTAAATTTTCTAAAGTTGTTTTAAATCGGTGATTTTGACATTTTAATCAATCTTTGATGTAACAATTTTGATTCAAATCGAACTAACCCTGTTTAGAAGTGTTTAAATAGTCTTGTTATTGCAGCATGCAATTTTAAATTCCCGTATCCATCCTTTAAAAGCTTCAATGGAATTGTATAACTCTGGTTCGAACCCAGTTTGCTCAGGGACGTAAAGGTTTGGGTTTGGTTTGCTTTCCTCCTAATCCCTTACAAAACTGGATGACACCTACTCTGCCATGTGCACGTTTTTCACTACATTTTAAAGTGTTTTCGTACTTTATGGTGCTACCTGATGGTTTCGGCCATTCTAAGTTTACTTATTTTATGCGTCGAGTTTTATTTATTAATCTACGTAGCATATTTTTTTTATTCTTGATATTTTTTCTCTATTCATTGGTGTTTGGTTTTCCCTTCTTTGCATTGTTATTGTGTTTTCAAGTTGGGCATCCTGTAAATATTTTCATTTCCTCTTTATCTTCCGAAACCATTCACAATGTTCTCTGTTACTGCAGTTTATTGATTTTTGTTGCTTTATGGCTTTGCTTCATGAAAATACCATCGGTACTTTCCACAGTAACTGTTGTAAACATTTTTTTTTGGCAAATCGCACGTGCACGTAATGGATGGAACCACCTACCAAGTGAGCTTTTGATGCTATGCTGTACAGGGTGATGCAACTACGATATCCTGTGAATGACTAATGAGAAAATAATAATGATAGAAATGTAATGATGTGTGTGATGGGGGACGTTTGCACGAGGAAAAAGGAATGACCTTGAATTGATATTTCAAGATCATCCTTGTGCTATCTTCCAAACGAGATACGATACGGCAAAAAAGTAAATAAGAAAGTTGGACGCAAGGAGACAACATGACCAACAAAAAAAAAAAAGATTCAAAATTGGATAATAAATAAAATAGTTACGATGATGTTGAAAAGCTAACTCTGAACAAAGTAAATAAGTTAGTTATTCACTTTTTAAATTATTTATTTGAATAATAATAATAAAAATAATAATTAGTTTATTTTCATGAAGTACGACGCTACATGAAGGAAATCGTCACGAGGAATACAAAATTCCTATTTTATAGTGACGAACCAGGCAGAAAGCACAAAATAACAAAATTATTTACAATAGGAAAACACAACAAAATAACAAAACGAACACTAGAAGAAAAAAAAATATACATATATAAATAAAAAAAAACCTAAGATATTGCACATTTGATTTGTAGGAGCTCATAAAACATTTTCTTAAGAGACATTAAAAATTAACACCGTTTAAGTTATCAGAAATTGACTTTGGTAATTCATTCCACACAATGGGAGCAGTGTAAGATAAACTCATTTTCCCGTAGTTGGTTCTACATCTACGAGGAACAAGTTTATCATTGTTTATCATTGTATATGTTTTTGTTGTTGGTCATATTGTCTCCTTGCATCCAACTTTCTAATTTCCTTTTTTGCTGTATCCCATCTCGTTTGGAAGATAGCATGAGGATGACCTTGAAATATCATTTCAAAGTCATTCCTTTTTTTCTCATGTAAACGTCCCCCATCACACATATCATTGCATTTCTATTATTATTATTCTCTCATTAGTCATTCACAGGATATCGGCTCGTAACACTTTAGTTGCCTTACCCTGTATATCTTAAACCATTAAGTAGGATGTCTCTCTAATCTGCAGAAATATTTATCTTGTCAGTATTAGGTCATTAGGCATGGTTGTTTCTTCTGTTTCTGTACTATTATCTAACCTGTAATCAACACAGCTTCCATTTTTTTTGTATAGTTTGATGTGAAGTACAAAATTCTTAATTTTTAGAAGTTGTTCAGCATGGGTTTGTGTAATTTCAGTGACGCCCTTAAACCCTTAGACTGTAGACATATGCCTAGTCTTTGTTACAGTCCCTTGAGTGCAGTAACGCAACTCAATCTTATGTTGTCTTGTCTTGGAGACCATGCCCCTAAAACTCGGCTGCGCTTGCTCGCTTCACTCTGGTTCCTCATTTTTAAGCTGGTTCCCTACTTATTTGGAAGTGATTGTATTCTCGTTCAAGTTCATTAACACCTGCTAAAAAGTGAGATAGGACTTGCAGTTTTTTTTAATCATTTTTTTGTTTTAGATTTTATAATCAGCAAACTTAGCTTTGACTTAAATGTTAGCGAAAGTGTAGTTCGTTGCCTTAGTCTAATTTTTATTTCGAATAACAGCAAACTGGCAAAGAAATTGTCATGAAAAGCTAGAACGTTTTGTATTGCGTATTTCTAGAGCTAAAATTCCGTATTTTTTAGCTACTTTCTACAAAAATATTCACCATTTTTGGCTACTTTATACAAAAATTCCTTATTGTTGCTACTTTCTACAAAAATTCCTTATTTTTAAACTTTTTACAAAAAAATTCCTACGAGGTTAACTTTGTACGAGGTTGCAGCCACAGCGATGAGATTCACGAGAAATCCAAGTGCTCCCGTGCAAACAATCAATTCAGTATAACGCAGCTGGAAACTAAACGTTTCACCTGGTATGATCAACGGTTGTTTCTAGATTTCAACGACAGAAATTGAAATAAATTATTGCTACAAACGAATAACGATCGGAATCCAAGTAATTTTGCCATAAGAGCTGGATTTAACACCCCAAAACAGCTACATTGTAGACACTTTTTTGAGGTTTGCAAACTCAAACAAGCAATAACTCATTTATTATTATTGTTATTAATATTATTATTATAAGTCTTCCGTACAAGACTTCACAGGCTGTCCATCAGTGTAAGCCCATAACCAAACAAAATGTGAATGTACTTTGTTACAAACTTGATGCATTTATCATATTCAGATTAATTTATACTTGAAGGCAAATTATGGTCATTTGTACACTGCGTATTACAATAAGAGGCATTTTCTAGCATTCTTAAAGCCGAAAAGAACCATTAAAATTCGTTGCATGCAATATTTTACACAATAAAAAGAAAGAACTTGAGGTTTAACAATTTTAGTACCATTTCTTGCCACTAGACGGCGTTGTTAGCAAACTGTGTTAATGTAATTGCAGTTTAAACAACCCGCAAATTTTTCAGTAAATGTTAAATTTTTTGAGTTTTTTTTTATCAAATGTTTGTTCTTTTTAGTGAGAAATTTAAAATATTTGCATTGCTAACAATGGCATTTAGTGACAGTAAATGTTAGTAAAATTGAAAAATCTCACAATTCTATCATTTTATTGTAAAAATGCTGTATGCGAAGGATGGTAATTGTTCGTTTTGTAAGAGTTAAAAATGGACAGTTATTTAAATATGTGAAAATTACGTTATTTGAACTCTTAAGATTTTTATCCATGGTTTTTTTTTGCCGTGTTTATTATGATTGCGAATTCCAGTACTTAATCTTTCGAGGGTGGTTTTGCATTGCCTACTACTCTTTCTACATTTTACGTTTATTGCATTTGCCCCGTCAAATTTTTGAAGTATTTGAGTTGGCCAACTTATTGCGACTAGTTGATTGACTGCATTGGCGAGACTTTGTTGGAACCCTATAAATGTCATTGGCAGGAGAGGACACGTTTTGTGTTGCGGTTGGTTGGTCAGACTTCATTATTATGGTCTTCTAATGGCATGACATTTGAGAAAAAGCCCATTTCGGGGAGGGATATTGTTCTGAAAGCCATCATTTGTTCTCGTGGTGGTCAAAGACGGGTGTAGAAGCAAATTCAAATCCAGTGGCAAAAAAGTATGTGGTGGTAACTTGCCTTTTTTCCTGCGTGCCACTCGTGCAACGTGTCGTCGAATCGAAGCGCTGCCACCATGGTTGAAGCGGGCGTCGAGGAGGTTTCCCAAGATGGTTCACATGATGGCAAGGGTAGGAAATTGTATTTTTCTCGCTTTGTGGTGTGCGTGCAAGGCGAAGCAAATCAACGGAGCTTCTCAATCTGTGTCTATTGTAATTTGAAAACCTGGACATCCTTCTCACTAATTTTGAGCATCCTGTTATAAATAGCTTTTGCGACACTTCCATGAGTTTTAAAGTGAATGTAGCAATCCCTTTTCTCATGAAAGGAAACGTAGGAAAATGAATGCATTTTCAACATTTGCTCTCATCCAGATTCGGACTGGATAGCAAAGGGCGCCTGTGCGATTTAGAGAAATGATGCGGGGAAGGACGCCATGCGATGCCAGGAACTCAAGTCTGACTGGTCTGGAGAGCGTTCTAACATTGTCCAAGGAAGAGCTCAAGGGGCCTTTGCTTATTTTTAACATTCTACTATCTTTGAAGTGCATTCTTCAATACACACATTATATTTCAAGGAATGGCTTAATCTTTTTTTTTTTTTGGGGGGGGGGGGGGGCGCTTAGCAAAGGCGTTGAAAAAGCAAGTAAGGGGAGGGAGGAAGGGGATTTGTGCTTGAAAGGAACGCTCACCAGCGGAAAAGTATTGTTGTTTTTTTTATGTGGAATGGTAAAAAAGAAGGCTACCCAAGGGCGCCAGACTTGTGACAACTTTCAAAGGGCGCCTGTGCCGTGGCACAATGGAACGATGGCCAGTCCGAGCCTGCACACGTCCGAAATAATGTTGCAAACCTGAGCCATACAGTAAAGCCAATGGAAGGAATGTACCTTTAACTTCGTAAGTCATTGCGCGACTTGAACCAAGGGTTTCCTGTAGTGTGAAACAATTTTTGCCTGTGTAATGTAAGCTAAAAGCAAGGGCGTGTGCACATTGGGGCACTTGGAGCATATGCCCCCCCCCCCCCGCCACTCCTTTACTCAAAATGCCCCTTTTTTCCCATCAGGGTGGAGGGGTCCAAGACAGTGGCAACGAAACGGGGGACAAAGTACAAAACAACAAGCAACTCCCCCTTCACCCCCCCCCCAAAAAAAAAACCTCAAAAAAATGTGTCCAATTCCCCCTTTTCTTCAAGTGTGATCCCTTTCCCCCATCCCAAAAGTCTGCATACACTCTGGCTGTAAGTATATAATTATGTAGTATAAATCGTGGCAGAGGTCAGCCTCATTTCCCAAAAAAACGTAATATGGTTGTTGAAAAAGGGACTGCGGCAAAATCCCTCCTGTCATTGCCAGCTAGGGTAATGAGAGAGACTATCAGGTTTCTTCTACAGCTATGAGCTTTATTTTGGCTTATTCAGGACATAATCACAGACCTACGATGATGAGAGGTTTCCCGGTTCAAATCCCTGGGTGTCTCTTCTTTTTCGCCTTGTAAAACATCTAGTAAAGTTCGAAATTGAGCCACTTTAGATGAAGTACGGTAAGGCTCCAAGAAATTTAACTGTAAAGTAAAAGAAAGCTGTAGTATTTAGAGATTACCTACTTTATTAGATTCATCTTAAAAATGTTTGTAATAATAAAACCAATTTTTCCGTATCTCAAGAATTTTGGCATAAACCGATAATTCGGTCGTTTTACTTTGGTTCATGATAAAAAGTATAACTTAACACTCAACCAAAAATTCCACATTTCAATGCTGGAAACTGGCGAATTTTCGACTGTTTTTACTAACAGTCTTGCACAAGCGATGGTCTGGAGAACTGCTCGAACTTCTACTCCTTTCCTGTTAGTAAAAACAGTCGAAAATTCGCCAGTTTTCAACATTGAAACGTGTACTTTTTGGTTGGGCCTAAGTTGTACTTTTATCAATTTCAAGAATTTTTTTTTAATAAAGCAGTTTTTTCCCGTGGCACGACTCTAGACGTAATTGCAGATTGCATGCAGTCATTTTTTTTTTTCCTTTTGCACGTTTCAGCTGCCGAACATAACGTTAGATCCATAACAGTATTCGCTTTGTCATCGTCCTAATGGGCCAAAGGTGCCTTTCTGAAAATTTAACGAGAGGTTGGGTTCATCTTCGAGGGTAATGGGTGAAAGCAATACAATATGCAAGAGCCCTCGTTTTTGCAGTGAACGGCAAGCTTTTTTGTGTTCGTTAGTGTAGCTGCTGAAATTGTATACTAGGACAAATTAGACGTCTGTGTGTTGCTCCCAGAATTTCACCACTTTTTAAAGCTAAGGTTAGCCCTTTCTACAAATTAAAAATCTTAAAGAGTATGGATGGTGGATGTGTTATTAGAGTAACTAGACAGTCTTGTGAACAATCTAAATATATTTTGCAGGTGGACAGCACCATAGTTGAGATTGGCACTCGCCACTACACAGGGATAGATTTCAATTTAGAAACTGGTGTTTAGTTCACATTGACTCGTTGAATGCCTGTATCGGTTGAAAATTACGTTAGCTGGTCTGGTTGTGTAGGAGAACATGGTGGCCTGGTTAGCGGGACTGTCTCATACGCCAGCGGTCCCTGTTTCGAACCTGACGTCAGTCACCCCTGGCATTTTCAGTAAGAGAAGGGCCTTGTGATGCTTTGTGCTCATGTCGATTGCGGCATGTAAATGATCGTTGGAATTTCACATTAGTAGTTCGGTTGGGAGTGGGTCAAACTACTAGGTCTGCTTAAATATAAAGCTCACGCCAAATTAAACGTGTCAACGAAATGCAACAAGTTAAAATCTCGTTGTTGTTCTGTCAGGAGTAGTAGCAGCCAATTATGGATTATCTGCATTCTTGTTTTACAATCCCCTCCAGTGTCAGTTGCCATTTGGCGAATGAAAACTAACAGTTAGCTCTCCGTGCCGAAACAACGGCTAGCTGACACTTTAATAGCTGTATCTCAGAAATCAAGTTAGAGACGAACAAACAGTCTGGTGCATTATGCTTAGATTTGCAAGGGCAACAGAAGAATTATTTCTGCAATGATACTGAGGGTTACAGAAGACACTGCAGTAAATTCACTAAACTCAGAAATAAAATAAAAATAAAAAACATCACGCATCTTGTAAGATATATTGGCTGTGTGGCAAGTAAATATGCTTCCAAGGTCTAATGGACAGGTGGCGATTGCTGCTTAATTGAATTTCAAGAGAGTTGCATGTTTAAGGTGCTAGGTATTCTCTAGCTGCAATCCTCACGTCTTGAACGTATTTTTGATAAAAGCAATTACAAATATTAATATTTTTTTTTGGAAAAAGCAACAGCTAATGTAACTTATAGCCAAACCAGTCACTTTACCTTGCATATGTTAGCATGCCAGATGACGTGAAATGCTTTCAGCATTGAGCTTATGGTCCATACAGCGTATAGTGCCCTGCTGAGCACACTGGTTATCTTTTGCCGTGTGTTCATCAAGATTGTTGTACTTAATGATCATAGCATTCCTGTGAATTAACTGGTTAACACACAGGGGCTAGGCACACTCATCGCATACATGCCAGAACACTCACGCCACCCCGCGAGCGCAGCGACATGTACGCGATTCGTGTGACTAGCCCCTGTGGGTTAACAGCATTAAAATCGTATTTTTTTTTAATAATGGTACTAGCACGCACAGCATAACGTACGGCTACATTAAAAAAGACCTTAAAAGTCAGTGAAACAAGAAGATCCTCATGCAACGTAATTCCCATGCAAAATGTAAACGTAAAATCCCTATGTAACACAACGAATATGTGGCATCAGAGCCAAACTTCAACAACCATGTGTGGCTTATAATTTTTGTTGGTAGCCCACCTCTCGTGGGTTTTTCTTGTTTTATAGATTTTAAGGTTTTTTTTTTAATGCAGCCTTATACCTTGCTCTCTGTACACTAGTGCCTTGTGCATTGTTCAGCATGTTTTTTTTTTAATGATGACTAATTTCGAAGTTTAAGTACACCATTTTATTAGTTTTGTTCGAAAATTTTCCAAAGGAACTAACCCAAAGTAAATACCTTACTTTCTTAATTATTAACAAGAACCAAAAATATTGCGAAAAGATGGATGTTTAAGTAGCCTATAGAATTAAATGAGTAAGCCTACGAGGCTTGTTGCACATCTTGTGACCATATATCTTAAAGGCCTTTGCCCAAGTCTTATCTGCTTATTTTGTCACAGGTTCAGTTATCGCTGTCTTGAATATTCCTTTCCTGTTTCTAGAAGGTTCTGGAAAGTTCTACTACCCATAATACTTCGTGGTTATTATAGGGGCAACCTTTTGCCATTTAATCTAGTGATGGTCTACAGAAAATCAGTTAGCCTTTGGGCCAGCTAGTGGGCTCGTCTTCTCTTCTGAGGAGCTCTCCCCTTAGGGCCCTTGATGCTATAGGGTCGCTACGATTCTTAAACCTTCAGTATATAGGCCTGCTTCTTCTTACTTGTATCCCTGAACTCTTCTAACTTCATAAAGTTCTCTTATCCCCAAACCGTAAAACAGTTCTAAAGCTCCCTAGCTCAGTCTTAACATCTCTCCCACTAAGATATTTTCACTACTTAACGCTAGTTTCTTAACTGGGGTGGGGAGATTTCAACTTGCATGTCAACCGTTTTTATTTTCATTGGTTAGTAACATAGCAGAGTTTACTAGCCAGTGCTGACTAACCTAAATGTTATATCTCCATCTGTAAACGGCATGAGCAAACAAAAAACCAAGTGGAAGACTGCACAAAAGGCAATTACATCGATTTTTACTTGCAATTCCTCGATTTTACTTGCAATTACTCGAGTTTTACTTGCAATTACTCGTTTTTTACGTGCAATTATTCGATTTTTACTTACAATTACTGAGTTTTTACTTGCAATTACATCGATTTTCATTTGCATTTGTTTGATTTGTTAGCCTGCCGGCTTTGTCAATTTTCTTCAATATATAACCGAGTTTCACTAATTCTTTAATTTGAATCATCTACAGCGACAGAACCTTAAGCCATCGGTTTAACATTAAGTTCGTATATCGAAGCATTGTTTTATCCGTTAAAAGTTACTGTTTTTAGTTTGTACACACTGGCTACCAATCGCTGATGACCCCTGACCCAGGCTCCATTCACTTTCATATGAATATTTCTACCGCAAATAAATAAATACGCCTTGTACAGCCAAGTCGAAACCTTTAGCCCGCTGGCTTTGTCATTTTTTCCCCCAATATTTAACCGAGTTTCACTAATACTTTTATTTTAATTGTCCACAACGACAACCCGGGAGCTGAGGGGAGGGCGTGTTTTACAGTGCAGACAATACTAAGGAGAAGAGAGCAGGGTTGAAACATGAATTGGTGTCTGGTATTACCACTTCTTCACTGTTGGTGGCTGCTGTTACCAATTCTTCGTTGGCGTCGAATGATTCGTTTCAAACTGCTCATCCAGTAGTTCTAAAACATCGCCCTCCGATATGAGGCGCCGTTTGGGACTTAATGCAAGTTCCATTCGTAAATGTATTTCTCAACTGGAAATATATTTTTCCAATCCGTAAATGTATTTCTCAAACTGTAAATATATTTCATCTGTAAATATATTTTTTACCGTAAATATAATGTTTCATTCTTAAACATATTTTTCAAACCGTAAATATAAATTACCAGACCAATTATAATTTCATCCATAAAAATATTTTTCAAACTGTAAATATAAATTTCCAAACCAACTGTACATCTAATTTTTATCCTTAAATATATTTTTTTGTTCAGTGCGGAACCTGTTTCGCACCAGACCATCATTGATTGAGTAAACTTTAATAACGACGATCACGGACGTGTTATTAAAAGTGCAACCGGGATCCATTGTACAAACTCAACTCCTCGTGCCGGGACCCAAGTCCCAAATATTGGAGTCTCTACAAACTTACTAATGAGAATTGCGGCTGGAACCCATTCTTGAAATGCTCTAGTCTCGATGCCGGGACCCAAGTCCTAAATATTAGAGTCCCGGCAATAAAAAATAGGTAAGACTTACTAATGAGAATTATGAGGCGCCGTTTGGGACTTAATGCAAGGTCCATTCGTAAATATA